>WAAE01006938.1:0-16912 GCA_013400495.1 Nicator chloris
TTGTACTTCCAGTGAAACAGTGTACTAATGGATATATGGAGAAGGAAGGAAAGAGAACAGGGATATATCTGTATTGCTGTGAGGCTTCAAATTTTCTGTTATTAATGTTCTTGTAGCCACAAGGATATTTGAGGAGATGGACAACAAATGCAGGGTCAGCAACAAGGTGGGAGAGGAAAACAGGATAAAGTGAAAGGGAATGTGATGCAGTGATCATGCAGTAATTTCAATGGCTGGTAAAAACTTTCTCTATCAAGCCAATATCTGCAGCTGCTGTGATAACCTGTCACAGTAGTTGTGGCATTACCCAATTAAATGTTCACAAGTTATCAATGTAGCTGATCAACAGTAGTGCATTTTACCTGTTTCTGAGACTGTTTATGTGTCAGGGTTTCTTACATTAATTCTCTTGCACTCTACCAGGACCTTCCCAGCTGTGGTAGCCAAGAACTGCCTCACCTGTCCAACAATGATTGTCAAATTTTGATTGCAGCAGCAAGAATTATATCTGCACAAATGTGCTGACCAACCTGGAATGTTACATAAATATTTTGAAGCTGAAAGAGTCATGCATCCTTACCGTTATACGTTAGGAGTCTCCTTAGAGATTCTATTTGAAGGGAAACATCAGGGTTACCCTACAGGAGATGTACTGAGCAGTAGGTGCAAAATGAACTAGCAGACCTGCTATCGTTTCTTGAGGGGCAAGAGCAGATAGGAAAAGAAGCACAGGAAAATAAATTGGAAGGATGGAAATGGATTCTTTTCATAGGAGATCTTCAGTATGGTACAGACATTAAAAGTTGATGGTGCTTGGAGAGAGTCTGGATCCCAACTGAAAGCATGGTATTATGAGATCAAAAGTTAACAGAATTTTACAATAACCAAGTATACTCAAGGTAACAAAATAATAATATCCCTACCAGCAATGTGCCATTAGGCAACAACTGGGCTTTTTCTAATTGCTGAGTTTAAGAAATAGCTCATTTTTTTCACAACCTTGGCCAGCCTGCCAAAACTTCCAATTAATTCCAAATATAGCATTCTCTGGTGTAGCATGAAAACTCAATAGTGATTGGAGTGTATTAAGTTGCTGTACACAAGTCAAAGAGTCCACTGACAGCAATATCTTTCCAATGCAATCAAGCTGGGTGAGAATTGAATCGGCAAACTGGAATCCAGGTGGTCCTTATCCTCTCATCTCTGACCCACTGAGCCATCATTTTTCCTACCAACTGTTCCTGGAAGTCAGGAATTTAGCAAAGTTTTGCTGTTGCTGTCTAAAAGTACTGCAAAGTGGTATGAAGCAAAAAAATCCATAAAAAGCAGCACAGTCAGTAAGAGTTAAGCAGGACTCTATAGAAACAATATAGGCACACAGAATTCAGTAAGAGTTAAGCAGGACTCTATAGAAATAATACAGGCAACACAGAATTGAACCTGTGACATTTGCCTACTTGTTCTCAAAGGATACTCTAGAGAGAAAGTCTCTGTTGCATCATTTGAACACTGGCATAAGATTCTTCACACAAGATGAGCTAAAAAATGTTCATAAATTATTGGCTAGGATGAAAAATGAACTCCCCCAAACACCCCAGACTGGCAAGAGATCATCCAGAGAATTTTGATGGGATCACAAGTAACACATTATTATCCAGACATTCTAAGGCATGTATTTCTTTACAGCATTTAATGCATCTTTCAGCATTTGTCACAATTTTTTGCAAACTATGGCCTTTTTTTTAACTCCTTCTCCTACAATTCATATGAATAAATCACTGTTTTATCAGAGTATAAAAGTGACAATGTTGCTTTTACTGTCAGATACAGAAAAAATTATATACAAAATAATGCTTTTCCAATTCACTCATATTTTTCCGACTGTATTATCTCAATTCTTCTGCTTTCATGCTTTATGAAAATTGTGAAAAGAAATCAACATACCCTGCAACCTTGTGTGGTGCTCTGTTGCTTTAGTGAGTTTCAGCCAGCAGACATTAAAGTCTTTCTGTCAAGAGATGGTCCTTATGTTTAATTTCAAGTTCATCACAAGGCCAGTGGGGTTGCAGAGGTGTTTTAAACCCTTCCCTGTTAAAACTAGAGAAGAACAGCTCTTCCACAGCTAATGGCTGGGCAAAAATATTATCCAACAATCATATAAAACTCAGAGGATTAATTTACTTTTTGATGTCATAAGCCCTGAAGGACTCATTGCTAACTAGCTCATGGAAATAATTAATGCTAGAGGTCATGTGGTTTTTATGTTAAAATGTCAAGAAAATAATTTCCTGGGAATCTCATTAGCACAAAGCAAAAGAGCACACAATGTAAACACCCATGTTTTCCAGTCCAGATTTTCATTTTTTTTACTTATTTATTTAAATTGGATAGTTTTAGTACATATAAAAATGCATATTAATGTTTAGTTTTACAAGAGATTTTATTATCATACTTGCAGACTATTTAATATAAAAGCAAGTAGATAATTCATATGGCTGCTAATCTGCTACATCTTGACTCACTCCAAAGATGAGTAAGGAAACATGAGAGGCTCCCTATTATATATAGAAGAACTGTGCCAATATATTTCAGCCTCACAAGACTTTTGAAACTAATTCCATAGCTCATGTACTTCTTTAAGGAGAAGACATAGGCAGCTGCAACCATGCCAGGCATCCAGGTGCTTCACTATGTGCCGTGTCCACTGTCATAAATGGCCATTTTTAGAGCTGTAAAGTCAAGAACTCCGAAGTTATGAAACACCAGAGTGAAGTCTGGAGTGCCAGTCTTATCTGAACCCTTTGTTTGGGTGTATTATGAGATTCTCTTTAATTACATGAGCACACACTGCTTTTCCAACAGAATGCCTGCCTTAGGGCACAATATGGATGTGGCTCACTTACTGAGAAACTAGTCAATATTTTGTGCTCGCCTTGTTTGAAGTGCTTTATTTACTACATCAAATCCAGCCCTGAAAACTGACATTGCTTTTCCAACAGTTATTTCTGTGGTGCTTTTCAGTATAAAATTCCAGAATCACAAAACTCAAACTCATAGAATATTCTGATTGCTCTATAAATATTAATTATATAATTTACACAAAGTGTCTGAAAAATGAGTGGATAGTATTTACAGACACACATCTGAACTCAGGGGGAACCTCATAATTTGCAAGTTGTATTACAGTTCTGTAAACTTAGGGGAAGCAAGATTTGCAGGAGGAGATATTACTATCCCAGGACCAGACACCTACTGATTTCCTGTTCCTGCTTGTTCCTCTAGAGTGAGCATTATGATATCTCCTCCTGTCCTCTGTTTTTACCCAGCTGTGTCCAATGTGCTCCTACTGTCCTAAGTTCCTTTTTCCAGTTTAGCTTTCTTTCTCATCTTTAATGCTGCTTCTGTCTCTTTCTTCAGTTTATGGATTGCAAAGTCTTGTCCTTGTTCTTCAATTGTGCCTGGATTTTGAACCTTCCTCCCATCTTTGATTATTTTAGGTGTCCTTTATATTTAGTTTCTCAACTAACCACTTTTTGGTGAGCATCATGTCTACACTCAGCCTCACCAGCAGCTCCTCCACAGCTGCTACACTGCTTCTATGAATGGAAATCAGTTATTTTCTCACACGGATGCACCTAGTGAAGCGTGCAATCAATGCTCATTGCTAAAATAATTAAAAAAAAACAACCAAAACCAAAACCAAAACTGTTTAAGACATAGATCTGCTGTAAGACTCAGAGAGAAACAATCAGAATTTGAGTCTTCAGTTGTTCAGTTATGGGACAGACATAATCTACTACATAGGTTTTAACTATGTTCAAATCAAACTGACAGAAGAAATCTTCCCCAGGCTAAGGACCACCAATGTGGTGGGTGTCTCTGAATGGCCCTGGCAAAGGATTCCATCTCCTGAGCAAGTATTGAGGTTCCACCTTAAACAGAAAGACCATTGAACTCATGGTGTAGCTGTTATCCCTAAATGATTGAAGTTTTCTATGACACAGTGAGACAAAGCAAGAGTGAAGCAAATATGCGAAGGAGGAAAGTAGGCAGTGATTACATTACAAGAAAGATTAAGTGTCTCTGGAAAATATTAAAGAAATACCAGAACTGACTTCTAAATTCTTTCTTTTCATTACAGCTGAAAAGTAAAAACACAGTTATCTCAATCAGCTTATATTATACAGCTTGATAATCAAGCCCATGTCAATTCTGTGCACAGCAGTTTTTAAACCTGCAGAAGATTTATAAATTGTTTCTTTCTTGGAACAATCCTTTCTAAATCTAAAAAAGCATAAAAAAAATTCCAGGTCTTCTCCTGGAAACTTCTTTCACACAAATAACCGTATTAAGCAATGATGAAAATTTAACATAATGACAAATTCACATGACAGACCTTTGTCCTATTGTGGAATCATCCCTTCTTTTCCAACATTCTAAAAAACACTGTTTTGTTGGTGCTTGTATTTCACAATAATTTTTCTTCTATTTGTGCTGGGGGTTTTTGTTTTCTTTTGGTTTGGTTTTGCTTGTTTGTTTTTGTTTGGTTTTTTGTTAGGTTTTTTTTTTTCTGGCATAGATTTTCCCATGCTTAGAACATGAATTAATAATCCTAAACTTGAGACTAACTTTTGACATTAGTAGGGTTTCTGATGGTCTCTCACAATGACAAAAATAATGAAGACACAAGTGCAAACTGTATTCAAAAGTTGTTGATTCCACTGGCTATTTAGATGTGTGATAACAAAAATTGTTCTCCTTTTGTATTTTTATGTTCTGGGGTCCTGATGAAATTTTTCCCTGTTTTGCTGGAACTTTTCATGGTCCTAAATTAGTTGTTAATTGCTGAACTTAAAAGTGACGACTTTCCTCAGGCAGCCTCCAAATTAATGAAGGCACCTTGGACTTAAGAAGTGACTCACAAATTACAGCCACAGTCTCCTGGGTGCATAGATGTTATTATCAGTAAACACCCAGAAATTTTGCTTTTTTAATAAGAATGGCTCCAATAAGTCAAGTATTTGGGGCATATGTCAGTTTATCTCCAGATGACCACTTTATGAGTACATATTTTTGTTATCATGATGAGCATCTCTCCACTAATGTGTACACACACATACCTCACAAATACCTTTATTCAGAATTTGCTGGAATTCAGGAGGAAAACAGTGGCGTGAGGAAAACAGCGGCTTGAGTACAACATTTAAAAAAATGCAAGTGTTAAGAGAATAATTGTTCATTGTGAGTTATTATGCTTGTTTTACATGGCATAACTCAATAATGAATCACTACAGAATACTGATCACATCTATTTACCATATTCATATACACTCATCAAATTATATTTCAATTTGATCTAATTAAAATGTTTCATATTATTATGCCTTTCAAAAATGGTGTCAAGATGAAAACTATCAGTTATTAATGTCAAATCTCGTCTTCAGATCACAGTGCCATTTCCAAGTTTTTTTCTGAACCATTTTCTGTGGAGCGTCAGTATTTTTTTTTTACTTTAATCCGCACAAAAATAATTCTTTAAACTCAAATAGGAAACTTGCTGTACTAACATTTTAAGGGTGTAATCCCCAGCAGCCTTCAGAGCAGCTCTAGTAATGATAGAAACATCAAATATTAAATATGTGTTAGAGTCATAAAAGGATTGCATGCACAGAGAAATCCACAGTTCCAGGTAATATCAGAAATTAATGTAAAAGAGGATGGCAAGCTGCTGGATGACAGTAATGCCCTGGAAACTTTGGAAATAACTTGAGACTTAAAAATTTCTTGTGAACATACCATGATGGAAAATCAGAGATTAAAGCTCTGTGGGCTTCTCACCCACAACTTCAGGCATTTCATGTATTTGAAACAAAACCATATTCTTGATATGAAAAATACTGTTTCTGCATTCAACCTCCCTGAAATTGTTCTGTAGTCTGATGGGCTGAGACAGAGAAACAGGCAAAGACTGTAGGTAGCCAGTGTCTTCCCAAAAGACAAAAATGGATTAATGAGTTACTCTAGTGCATTAACTTTGAAAAACTCACTATATAAATTGTGTTGTTAAAAAGGAATCCTCTTGCTTCCTTGGGAAAAGCTTATGATGATCACCAAGTTCAACTAAGCCAAGGAGATTTACAGTAGAAGGAGAAAATGTTAAAACAAGCTTGGAAAAGAAGCAATTGTCATAATCATGTCCAGCTGAGGGAAGTTTATTGTCAGAGAAATGAAGTGAATCAAAAGTTTGTTAATTTACATATTCTAAAAAGAGTATTATGTATGTATTAGAAAACCACATAAAATTTATACAAGAAATACAGTATATTTTTTTTGTCATAGTGGAAATGAATGGAGCCATTTCTACAATGAGGCCTGTAGAGCCTCACAGTGTCTTGAGTTGATAAAAACAATAGCTCTACAGGCAGAGTTATCACTTATAGAGCTACAGTGAGATGGAAGGGGGATTTCAGGGTTACCTGCTGAGGTTCATATGAAGGAACGGGGCAGGCAGAATGGCCATAATAGCTTTATACTATCCCATAAAAAGTGTGATCTGGCTGTGAAAAAGTTTGAATAAACTTTCACAGGGAGCACTTCTGAGTGCTGCCAATCTCAAGAAGTAGCAGTGACAGATCATTGACCGTAATACTTAATAAACTCCTTTCTGTGGTCTTGAAGGTAGAGAAGGAGAAAGTGATATACAGGAACACTGGCAATGAAAGGGAATTTTATTTTCTAATCACTGTCATTTAAAAAACATACTTCTGCTTGCAGAACTTTAGTCAGCCTCACCCTTCCCATTGCATTTATCTCCCCAGAAACAGGCTGCAAGGTCATAAAACAATACGCGCAATTCCCTCTAGGAAGGGAGATCTGTCTGCCTTGAAACCAGACCATTGATTTCATAACAGCATTTAAATTGTAAAAGCATTTAAATTGTGCAGCATTGAAAGTGTAAAAGCAACTAACAGCTTCAGACAGCACTGTTGTGTGCTCCAGATTGCTCCCTGCCACCGTGGCCTCTCTGCATGTCTGTCCCCACAGAACGCGTGGCCACAGCCACCGCGCCTTGCACAGCCCTCCTGGAGGCTCTCAGACATAAGCGAGCCTAATCAAGAGAAGTGTGAAATCACAACAAAGCCAGCTCTTCTCGTTTTGCAGATGGTGAGCTGCCAGGAGGGATCAGCCCAGAGTTTAATTGCAAGTCTGTTGAGAGAGGCAGGCAAGATGGGAAGGTACATGTTGTGGTGTGGGCAGATCATTACATAACAGTGAGGCTGTCACACACGTGGTGCCGAATGAATCAACATGCGCTTAAAAAAGTGGCACCATCAATGGTTTTCCTCACTCCAGAAACAGAGGGATTCCATACCCTGGCTGTTTGCAAACTTCTTTGGGTCTGATCAAGAATCTGGTAAGATTATTATTATTAAAACTAAAAGAATTGTCCTTTTTCAACTTCTCCCAGAGTTAGCCAGATGCACATATACACATAAATTCATATGCATACATTCATGTGTTAATACTCGTAAATAAATGTAATAAACAATCCTGTACATATCCTTATGTAGGAACACAATTTTTTTCTTTAGTAATAGATTTTACCCTAAGGCGGGGAAATGTTCTCTGTTACTCCAAGAAAATTTCAAAGAAGAATTTACAACCTGTGGATCTGCATACTTCTAATGATTGTCTTACTTTTCTACATGGGCCAATAGTGGCAAAGTTGTGCTTACACTTCCCCGGAGTGAGGAGATATGCCTGAGCCTCTGCGTTTCTTTAACGATGAAAGAATTACAGAAATATGATACCAGCTGCCTGTCGTTGGAACAGGCAGAAAGGAAGTCAATAAGCACCAAGACAGTTGAGTGAAGTTTAAAATCCATACTTGACTGAAGACGTGTCCAAAAATGCCTGAAGTATCTTGACCTTGATGTTTGCGTTGTAAAAATCAGTTTCTCAGTCTAAGGGCCAGGAAATCAAAGTTTTCATAATCTAATGAAAGGATGCCAACGTGAAACAAAATGTGTAAGGAAGAGGTAGCAGGTACCAGGCACTGAGCTGTTTCCATATGGGTTCTATTACATGGGGTTTCTATTTCTATAATGTAGAAGAAAGGAACTCATGCACAGGTATTTATAAGTGTCACTAATTTAAGTGATTGTTTTTATATCCTAGCTTCAGAATTAAATACACACACACACACACACACACAAATTCCATAAAATAAGTAACCTAGGTTATGCAAATATTTTGTACTGGAACACATTATTTGAAAAACAGCAGAGGAAGTGAAATATTCAAAATCTATGCAACATAAAGGAGATTAATTCCAAATAGAATAAGTGTCATACATTTCCAAGAATGTTTGTCTTGAAGAGCACAGACTTGAAGCTTATAACAACTGAAAAATTACATATTTATTGATGTATATTGACCTACTCATACGATGTCTGGGAAATCTTAACCAATAGCACTTTTTAAAAGTATTATCTGTTATAATTGCTTATTTCAGTGTGCAACAAGAAAAGGATAATTTTTTCTGGGAAGGACTGTTGAATGGGAATTCAGCAATCTACCCTTAAAAATTTTAGACATGAACTTTTCTGTAAGTGGTTTAAAAGATCAACCTGAGTCCCAGGTAACAGAATTAACTAAAAAAAAAAAATAGAAATATCAGAATACATCTTTGTCTTTTTTGTTCTTTAGAAACTTGAATATAGGACGGGTCAACATCGCCTCCATGCTTAAAGAGGCAGCTGAGAGGCAAAACTCCTGTTTTCTTTTATTTTTGTTTTTTGTCCAGTGTTCATGCTGTGCTTAAGGTAAACCATGAGCTCTCAGTGTCATACATTTATCACTGTCATGGACAGCAATATTTTTTGAATCTAAAACGTACCTCAAAGACTACTTTGAAGAAAATAATATTCTCTTCCCTGGAACAAAAATACTCCTTTAATATTTCAATAAAAATAAGAATATTGTCTCTTCTGACAAAAACGTGGAATGCATTTCAAAATTTGCCTTATATTAAACAATACCTGTAATACTAGAGGGTACAATAAGGGGTTTCACGGTAACTGAAAGCTAGAGTCCATTTGAACTGTCCATTTGCAAGTTCTGACCACAATTCCACAACAGAAGAAAAATAAAGACTAGAAAATAGCTGTTCATATGTTTTCAGCTGTGTGCATTACCCAAATTTAATTTTATTTTTCTCCTGGAATGCACAGATGGACTAATGGATAATTAGCTGGACAGATTTCATTAGGAAAATTCTTATACCTTAGACCTTTTCATTCTGGAAAAAGAGGAAAAAAGGTTTCTGCACTAGTATTTATGTCTCTCAGATATCTTTTATGGTTGTTTATTTGATTGAAACTACTAGCAACCATGGATAAATAACAAGGAAAAAAAATAGTTTGGCAAATTGTCAGCGGAAAAACTTGGAAAAAAATATTTCAACTGCTTCAAGAAACAGGTGAAAACATAAAGGTTACATCTAAAAGTTTTTACTGTATGCAGCCACTGATAAAAGGCAGTTGCTTTTCTTTTTGCAGCTAATGCAGACACAAAATTCACAAGGGCAGTGAGCCTCGCCGAGTGAGGTGATGCCACCCTTTGCACACTGCATGCTAAATCCCAAACAGAACCTGCTCTCCCTTAGGGATGCAAACACCAGTACCCAGGACATGTACACTTGTACCCAGATTGCAGACTTAATGCACTGAGCTCGGTGTCTGCTGGATAAAGCAGTAGCAAGCAGGCAGAATCTACAGAGAAAAGGTCATGGAATACAGAATAAAGAGTTCCCTGCCTCATTGCTGTTAATTCCTGGACAAAAGAAGCTATACAAAATAGCAATAGCAGTTGGGACATGTTTGTGAGTACAGTTGAAATGCAATCTGTAAAAGCAGCCACTCAAAGTGATTCAGTCCAATTTGTCCATAAATTTCCCCCTAAATTTAGGAATAACTCGTTATTAGATGAAGTAGAAAAATAACCACATAATGAGAATGACATCACTGAAAGAAAAAGCTGTCAGTCAGCAGTCTACACTGATCAGAAGAACAGCTCAATCAGAGATTTAGCAGATAAGACTATGATTTGTTTTGTCCTCATTTTTCGCCCTCAATTCTTTTCCATAGTGTATCATTGAAAATAACTATGATTCATAATTAGCTTTTGATTACATTATCAGATAGGATAATTAAAATATCAGGATGCATCCCTCTATAAAGTTTTTCAAATCATGCTGTGACATTCTCTGGCTATTCAGAAATTTTTCTTTGCTTTCTCAGTATCAGCCAATGCTTGTTGATTGCCATAATTCTGACCAGGAAGAAATCACTTGGTTTTTGGAAAGAAAGTCAGATTTAACCTAAAAAACACAAGGTTTTTTGACACAAGGAAGCGGGGAGCCGGCTAGCTCTGTTCCCCGGCCACGTGGTCAGGAGAGGCCGTTCTCAGACTGTAAGCAGTCCAAGCAGTGGTAGAGAACAGAGCTGCTTTCTGCCCTCTTGGTCCCTGGACATCCTCGGCGTCTAGGTTTGAAGCAAAGGTCAGAGAAGGCTCTCTCACGGAGATCTTTATTCTTCTGAGGTGGGAGCAAGAGACGGCGGACCGGGGTCCGCTCAAGCTTTTTAACGGGGTGACAACAGGGGCTGGTGCCATTAGGGAATTGGTCCCTGGCTGATGACCAAGGGGCAGGGGCAGGGAGGTGAACAATGGGAGGGGGAGGGGAGACAACCTGGGACAGAACAAACCCATGGGGGTGGGGGGAGGTAACAGGAACAAACCACTGGGAAAACAACAAAACTCAACAAAATACATCACCACAGTACATGCATTTCTGCAGGGTTTTATTTGGAAGATCCTAAGTTTAAACCTAGGATGAGTCATTATGGGTGCATTATTCTCTGAGACACAGGAAATATTGAGTTACTAAACAATTCACCTGCAAGCAGGTGAGCAACCAGCCATCCTGCACTGCCTGCATCTCAACAAGCACATTTGAATCACCTCTCGCCTGTTTAGGGTGATTAAAGAGTAACAAAACAGATTCGAGCAAAGCTTGGTGTATGTATTTGTATTTCTATTGCTAGAGCAAACCATGCTGGAAAACATTCACTGGCACCTCCAGCTGCCATCTCCTCCCTTCTTTCCCTCTCTTTAACTGATCACAGCTTTGCTCTAAAACTACAAAGTACATGAGCAATGAAAGATAACGAAGCAAATGTTCAGCCAAGTATCACTGTGCAAAGAACATGTTACCTGCAATAGGATTGAATAACCAAATTAAAGAAACTTAAAACCAAAAATAACCCAGAGTTTCTTACAGTCAAGAAAAAACTCACTGTCCTGTGCTATGGCTGCAGAAGGCTTGACCTCTCTGAATATCATATTTCCATAGGTAATGCAACTTTTCTATAGAGACCTGTCTAACTTTTTTTAAGTTCCTAAGACAGCACTTAAAAGATAGAAGCTCTAGAAATGTGATAAAAAATATGGTGTGAAACAGGTTTCTGAAATTCCTATGACCAGCCTCCTTCACAGACTGAAATTACAAGTGTGACTGAATAAGTGATGAAAACCACACTTCTTCCCATCTTCATGCAGAGCACTGATAATATTCACATCTGGTTATTGTTCCAGGTACATATATATACAATATCTATACTAGTGTACAGGAACTGGGCTGCAGGGACAAATATCACTGAAAGATTAAAGCATTTAAAAGAGGAAATGGTTTTATTTTGATTTTACTTGTTTGTTTGCTCTCATGCAAAACTGCTTCACTGAAAAATGAGGACTTCCTTGTCGCTGAACTATTTATTTCCCAGTTAACAATAAATAAGCCTTAGCTTGCAAAAGTGTTAGGAGTCATTGCTTGTATATACCAAGGAGAAACCAGACTTCACGGGGTGGATTTACATACTTTATTTAGCATTAGCATATTAGCACTGAGTGACTAACCATGCAGTGCCTACAATGTATTGCATACAATTAATTAATCTGGGAACAGATGTATATTTTCACAGAGTTTAGGTACCAGTCCATTAAATTATTGCCACTAATGTTATGTATGATATTGCATATTTGCAACTCTTATAAAAACAGCCTAAAAACTACAATGGAGAAGCATTTTCAATGTTACAAACGCGACAAATTACATTTAAAGGTAAAATTAAAAAGGCATCATTTCTCATTCAGAAAATATTTGATCTCTAAGGCACTTTCATTCATCAAGTTCCAAGTTACTGGAAACTTCGGTGAATTCAGGAGAATCCTTTTTTTTTTAATTTCATGTATAAATATATATATATATATATAATCCATACACCTGTGATTTGGTTAGATGGCTCTTTAGAACAATTCAGAATGGTCATTCAGATTAATTCACTCTTTCTTCGAGTATCACCTCCACGTGTGACTAAAAGTACCTAACCTATAGATTAAATATTTCTTGGTTATACAAGTTATTCAGCCATCTCCATCTGACCTTTTACATCACTGTAAGGACATTGACAGCAATGGTCCTGTATTTGAGAGGAACTGGGAAGAGAATGAGGGACCAAAAAGATACTACTGGAAGAATTGGTTTTTTCCTCATAATAAGACACCTTTGAGTGCCTATATGATCATTTCACTTCCCTTCACATGCTTAATAATAAATAGTTTACAGCATCGTAGAGATGTGTTGGGTAAACACTGCAAGTTATGAGGCAAATTTACTGCCTCATAAACTCACAGCCAAGTAAAGCTGTCATTTGCAAGAACAATTAAGCCATTATTCTGTTCCATGGAGAGTGTAGGATATTCCTGAAACCTGTAAATTCACAGAAAAGGGAAGCTGGCCATATGTTCAGAACAAATATTAACATTTTATTAATACTGAATTTGCTTACAAGCTTCAAGCCAGCATATATTTTCTTTGTTTAGCAGGATTTACAATCTATCCACTGTTTCTTACCATGTATGTTGTTAAAAGGCAAAAGAAATACAAGAGTACCCTGTGGTGTTTTGGTTTTATCTTCTGTGACTAAAGTACTTTACTTGAAGTCCTGCTAGTGAGATGTTGTGAAAAGAGAGAAAAGAAGATCAAAAAATAAGGCTTTTATCTCTGAGCCATGAAAAAATCTGACATCTGGGGCTACCATAAAAATTGCTAGTGTGGCCTGAAGATTGTCCAAATATAGATAGAGGACAATATTATAAAATGTTTCTGTTGTGTAGCGTATTTTTATTACTCAGTCATATAAAATCACAATAGGATCTTTAATCTCTAGGGAAACACAAGATAAAACTTCACAAGTGTCTTCCTGAAACACTATAATAATTCTCAGATCTTTGTGGATACTGTAGGTGCAAGCAGTATGGGATTATCACCTCTTGATTGTGTAGTTTCCACAGAATGAAATATCCACACAAGGTATGTATGTGGTGTGTGGTGGCAGCACAAGTGATAATTTCCCTGAGAACCTGAGTCCTACATGACCTTCACTTTTGACCACAAGATTCATCTTTGTGTATCTCTTGCACGCAAAGCTAAACATGCAGTGCAGCTATTTTGCTATATGTTAGTCTAAAATAATGTGTGTGTAAAAGATTAAAGAATGAGGCTGAATTCGGCCATTGAATAGGATAAAACCCCTAATTTGTAATTTAAGCAATGCTGCTTCTGTCATTTCAACTTGGAACAAGAACACAAGCCTAAACTCCTTCGTTGTCCTCACTGTCACAAAGCTGACCCACATTTCACATTTAATTAGAAGTGAGCTGACTGGACTTCGCTGTAAAAAACAGCCAGGCTGAAGCTGCAGAGACAGCTCATATCTGAGTGCTCTTCTTTTAACCATAAAGTCTTCATAAATTTTTCAACACCAACTGAACTTTTTTGAGCCACTGGGGTTGTGAAGTTGAGGCCAAGCTCAGGCAGAGCTCCTAAGGGCTGGGTGCATAAAGTCCTCGTTCCCTTTGGTGCCATTGCAGAGCTGTGTTGGTGTGATATGGAGTTCCATGGTGTTTGCAGGCTCTGGAAACCAGTCTGCCCAGGATCCAGCTCTGCCAGTCCTGGGAAACCAACCAGTGGGAGAAACACTGGAAAATTACAGAGAGAAAAAGCTGGTGTAGCCCATCCTCTTGAGACCATAGTTTTTATCTGAGGAAAAGGATTACAAACCCCAAAACATACATAGCACAAATGTAAAGCTAATGTGGAAAATTCCTATCTAAAATTCTATGGACAATGCCACAAGATTCATGTTATAACCCAGCTAAAAGGGTATGCTGTATGTTTTAAAGTCTCATTACTGCCATGGGACTCATATAAATGTACTAAAAGCCAGAATAAGCCCCTTTAAATTATTAATTGCAGTTACTTATAATAACTCGGTGAATAAGAAGAAAAATGGTAAAAATGTACTATTAAAAACATATTAAAACAATAAAACCTGTCAAGTGCACTGTACTTCACCAAGCACTTTTCTGTATAATTTAAACCTTTGTACAAGTATCTTTAAGTAAAATTACACTTTTTTTTGCCCAATTTAGTATTTATGATATTAATTTCCAGAGAGTGTGTATGCTTTGCTGAATGCTCATTTCTGAGCACCACAGTGACTCTCACAGTGGAAGCAAAGAGGTCCCAGATGTTAGATTTACCCATTGTTGACATTTCTGGGTTTTAAGACCAAAAAAGCTCTTAGGTCTGTAAATTAGCTGAGCCACTGGAAACTCTCATTCCATGGAGACAAGCCATGGCAGCAATGGGATGCCACAGCTCTTTTTGGTCCCACTGGACACAGAATGTACAAAGTGTGTCAATATCTTGACTGACTGTGGGCTAAAAGGTTGTGTGCAGCTGTACAGTAATAAATGACTTAACCTGGCCTCAGGGTATGGAGCAAATTCCTAAGAGAAAGACATGCAAACTCTACTATATTTTGTGCACTTGCGAACATTTTTCTTTCAAGATACAATTATAAGGCCATAACTCACAGGTCTGTTATAAAATTGAAGTCTTTTAGGACTTTTTCAGATCATACTGAAACTTTGCTAAGAAACATTGCTATAACTTCCTGCAAAAAAAAAAAAAAAAAAAAAAAAAAAAAAAAAGAAACATGGAGAAAAATAGAGGAAACAGCTTCAAGTATAACCTCTAAATATGGTGCTGTAATCCACAGCATAAAGATTACTGGCTCGCTGTTAAAATATTTTCTGAGAATTTCATTTCTGTGCAGTTCACTAAATTCCCACTAATTACCATGCAGTTAAAAAGTGAGCAAATTGTTAATGTTATTACACCCTGAGCTTTGCTCAGAAAGAAATGACACCATATATCTTTCTATGCAGTTAAAATTTCTCTAACTGGAAAGAAAACGTTTAAACTTATCTAACAAATACTCTTCACCACTAAGATGCTTTCTCTTTGAATATAAAGTTTTTTATTTTCACATTTTTTATTAAAATTGCTCTTTAATTTTCCATGGTTATTCTAAATGCTCTATTCAAATAAGGCAACTGCCTTTCTTAGACATCTGTCCTTCGTGTTTCTTAAATTACAAATTCTGTAGCAAATGAAGAATTTTCAAAAGCAATATCTGGGAGGGTGCAGAAGAAGACCCAGCACATTCTATTTGCCTCGTCTCAAGTTATGGGAGTGGCATCTGCACCCCAGGGATACCCAGGATGTGGACTGTATAGAAAATGGTACCTCCAAAGGAGTAAGTTTGGAACCCCTAACTCCAAAGACCAGAGTGAAGAAGGACCAGTAGGATGCTGCAGGATCCAGATGTGGGGATATCTTTCAACTTAAACTCCCAATAATATAAGCATAAGAAATGTATTCGAACAAGGTTTGCTTCCAATGAAAAGAAATTCCTCAGCAAGGAGGACAGAAGAATGTAAGGAAAATAGGCAAAAGAAAGTGTTGAAAGGAGGAAAGTGATATACTGAAATTTTTAAAAAAATCCACAAAGAAATCAGTGTCTAGATTTAGAATGATATTCTAAAAATCTGGCCTCAGTAGAGGAAAACTGAGAACTACTAATTCATTGGAAGATAATAGTTCTTAATTTTTTAAGATACAACTTCCATATTTTAAACCCAAGTGAATAAAAAAGTGGAGCAGTTTTCATACCCATAGCTTTCAGTGACAAAATTTTGGAGTTATATGTACTCTATATTTAGATCTATGATCACACTCTGATTTTCTTGCAGGAGAAAACCCCTCTTTAGAATTCTTTTTTATCCTAATAACTATGTTGCTCAATCTTTTCAGCTATGCTGGCTAAACTCATTAACACATAATTAAAGAAAGATGATTAAAAGTATGACTGTAACATTAGACTGCAATATCTTATCGTCCTAATCCAAAAAGACATTGTTATTTTACTTATATATATAAATTAGAGGAGGATCCTTCAATAAATGACAAAGCTAGCAAGGCTTGTATTTACTCCATAGCATCTGTCAGGAATGTATCTTATTAGTATTGTCCGTAGTGGAATTTTATTTCTCAGACTTTTGGTTTTTTCCTGTATTAAATTTATTGGTTGTGTGAGTGCTGCATATCTCTGGGAACTTCTCTATCTCATGCAAGTTAACGATTCCAGCAACGAATATAGATTACAATATATGACAGATCTGGATGGCTGAGTGAATGAACCATGAAGCAAACACAAATCAAAATCAAGATTTCTTTTACATTCAAGGCAATCACAGTATCAGGAGGAAAAGGACATAAACTACTTGGATGATGTATTTTACTTGTGGAAAGAAAAGCCGGTAAATTTCGGAAGCCACATATGCAGTGTTTGGGGAATACATAACTACTCTGGATGTGTTGGCACTCTTTAACCAAGATATGGCATAAATCTTTGGGGGGGAAAAGGGTTTAATTTTTTTTTTT
>WAAE01006938.1:16956-52435 GCA_013400495.1 Nicator chloris
GCCAAAGAATGAATGATTTGGATGCTGAAATGTTTGGTTAGAGCACTGGGCTACAACTTCTATTAAAACACAAAAATTGTGTGAGTAATTAGTACAAAGCTTCAACCATACACCCACAGCTGATGTCTAAACACACCAAGACTAGATAGAAAATTTAGCAAAGACGTAGACAAGTAACCTTTAGGCCACCTGTCCTTTGTGACAAGGTTCAGGACTCATCAGTCTACAACACAGAAAATGTCTCTTGACTGTACTTTGTCTATCTGAAAGCTGAATATCCAACTGTGTCACAAGCACTGAATTATGCTGCTTGCTGCTTGGAATTGTGCTGCCTCTGTGCCTTTCCCGTGCTTCCCTTCTTTCTAGAGTTGGGGCCAGATAGTCAATGAATTAAACTGCAAAACACACTAATCCCTGACCCCGAGGTTAGAGCTATCATAAGCACTGACTGGAAATGGCTGCAAATAGTTCTTGTCATGCCCTCTCTTTCCATTGGAAATCGGGTAATGACACAGGCAGTGAGTTGGAGCCCTCGCAAAGGTCACGGATTTACACCAGCCAAATCAATTTCCTATATCAGTATTGCAGAAGCTGTGGAGGAGGTTTTTTTTGAGACTTTGTTGGCTTTAACATATTTTGTACCTGTTTTGGGGTTTTTTCTCCTCTAGGAAAGCAAGCAAATTGAAGGATATTAGACTGCAGTTTGTGCCATTGGAAAGCTGTAAATCCAGAGTCCCTTCTTGAGGCATCCACTGCCCAATGTATAAAATCAAATGTCAATTCAAGCTCTCAGTGAAAACAGAAGTTACTGCTTCAGTTCTATAAGAACAGAGATGGAGCTCACAATGACAAAAACCATTAACAGTGTAAGAATGTAATTTCTATGGGAAACTGCAAATTTCAAGCAAGTGAACATCCTCACTCATCATCAGAAGGTTATTAATTTTTGTCTAGGCCACTGCAACCTTTCCAAATATGCAAATGGACAGCCCTTTCAGCTGGGTGACAACATCCTTCCATTTGCAAATGTCTGAAATTTGCAGGAGAGCCAAGAATTTGATTCATGTGGGTCCTAGTTAGCTTTAATCTGTCTCTAGTTTGCACTATTCAAATATTTGAATGAATAAAGCTCGTGACTTGAATCCGCTATCAATTAAATAAAAATATAGCTATAGATGCTTTAAAGAGAGAAGCACACAGGACAAAAATATCTATGTCTTACCACCATGACAGAACCAAATTTCATACCTGTTAGGGTCAACAGAAATTATCTTTCTCTCAAAAATTCAGCTTTTCCATGTAGAAATTACCTATGTCAACAGAGATTTTTTAAAACCCATGGAAAACAGGTCTTGTTGCCATTTTTACATGCAGATTACAGTGACAAATTGAAAATCATTCAATGAGAAAGATTTGACTGTTTTCTTTCAAAAGCTTTTGTTGGTGTTTTCCCTCTCCTGTTGTCCAGGTTGCTTTTCCAACTGAAAGGCTCTAGGAAAGGATGGCACCTATTAAGGATCACACTTAAGAACACATTTGACTTTCACTGAAGTTTTAATGGGATTCAAGCATGTATTAAAGTGCTTTTCTGAACTACAGCCAAAATTTGAAAGTGAAGTGTGAAGTACCTGTTTTCCGGCAGCTGCATGTGTTCAGGCCTCAGTTTCACAGTCATATTATCTTAATTTCCTGAGGAAAGCTGAATTTCAATACTCCTCTGGAGACTGAGTATCTGGATGGGCAGAATTTCCAAGTAGGTTTTTAAAGAATTTTAGACACTTAAGAACAAAACCGAGCAGCCAGTGGTGTTTCCACCCACAATGAAATAAGAACTGAGGGACTTATTTGCATCTTGAGGTGCCTGAATACTTTGGAAAATCTACCCAGTGGACTTAGGACAAAACCTTTAAATTACAATATAATCAAAAAGAACAATGGAGGTTTTTGTCACCAAAGCTGTATAGGAGTCTTTGCTTTTTGGGAGGAGCTTTCTCAGCTGTTTCTCCTCCAAGCTCTCAAGGCAGTTTTGTTGACACTGTCCCTTCTGGATCCTATACAAGTCTTTTTCTTATTGTATTATTTCTTGACCCTATGACAGATTCTATGATTCCCATAATGATAACATCATCTATCAGAGAAAAGTACTACAGTGATTTTTATAGAAATCAGTTAAAATTTGTTTTATTAAAATTCCCAGTAAATACTTTCCTGAGTATGTTTGGAGCAGGATTTATCTCCATATTAAGTTCCATAGGAGGATTGGAAAGCTCCACTTGGAAGAAAACAGCCATGCTCAAAAAATATCAGAAATAAATTTCATTTCAGGATGGGATTCATCTCTTTCTCTGAATACTCCAGTAATATCTTCCTTAATAGTGGATCCAGTCATTGCAATTACTGATGTCCTGGGTTTAATGCATCTCACCCTGAAACACATCTGAAATAGGATAGATCAGCTTCGACACCACATTGCCCATGGATATTACTGTGGTTCAAACTTGCACATTTTTCTTCAGAAGGACTAGCAGGGCCAAATTTTCTTTGACTTTTCAAGGCTGGTGCTTCTCTATTAATCTTGAGGATACACATTTTACCCTGGAAGTTCGGTGTACTTCTTATAAGACTTTTAGTTTCCTTAATGAAGTTTATTGTCTCAACCTACAAACCTTGCTTTGCGTATGTTCTTGACTGATATGCCTGGAGCAATGTTACCAATGTTTCTCTCTCAATTTATTGTAAAGGTAATTTAAGGTGATTAATTGAAGGTGACTGTGGATGTTTAAAGAGAAAATGAGATGTTCATCTTTGGTCTCTCTACAAAATGCCCTGAAACGACAGCAGAAATGATGATATAAACCCCATTTCTGTCTACAGGTGCCATGATCCTGCTCCTTCACAGACACCCTCTGTGAGTTCATGCTGTCCCCCAGTGCACACCTGTGTCACTTTGCAAAAAAGCAGTTAAGACTGAAAAGTAGCTTCTTCCTTTTCCACTTGCACAGTCAAAGAATTCTGTGTTTGATTCTCAGCTGTGTGCTGGACGACTGAAATAGTTCAAGACAGAAGTTTCAGGAAAATATAAGTATTTTTTTCCATTTCCCACATTATCAGCACTCTGTAAAAGTAGCAAACACATTTTACCTGAACATTTAAAGATACATTTATTTAACAGCAAAAAAATAATATAAAACCCTTTGTGACTTTCCAAAACATTTATTCTGTCATCCTTAAGAAAATGGAGGATTTCCTTGAGACTACTACACTCTTAGCACACACCTTATTTGCTAGTCTACACTCAATTTCCTTTAAGCTATCAGAGGAGATGAGTATTTCAGAGTTTTGAATTAACTATTTCGAGAGCAATATGAGAGACACCTCAGCTGATCATCTACCTGGATGAAGATTTAACTAATGCAGCTCCTTGAGTAGTCAGCTCCCAAACCAAGGCACCCTGCTAATCAACTCTCCTTCCCCTGCTATGTTATTTTCCACCAGTGCAGCTCCCACACCACCTCACATATGCTAATAAATTTGTCAGTTTTGATTGAAGGAGAGTTCATGTGCTACCAGCGCTTTCTGAAGAGTGCAGCTGTTCTTTCTGCACTTGTGTGGGCCTAAACCAAGCTTGCTCTTGCTATTTCTCATAAATATTTATGTAGCAATGTAAATTTACAGGGAACATTGCAAACGGACCAAGCAGGTTCATTGTTACAAAAAAAAAAAAAAACAAAACCCAAAAACCAGAAAACAAAACTAAAACCAAAATCAAACAAAACAAAAAGTATTTCTGTTCAAAAAATATTATTAAACAATTACAAGAAAGAGGAGAATATGCAAACAGCTCAATTTTTAATGAAAATCTAGTTATTAAAAGATTCATAAACTTATAAAAGAACAGATATGATACTTGTTTAGGGATACATGCTTTCTGCTTAGATCTCTAACCTGCCTAGTTTGACACCAAGCTGCTCATTCAAATGGAAATAGCATCCTTCTCTCACCAATGTGTGCTTTGAAAACTCAGTAAGCAAGACTGGAGTCAGCACTCCTCATAACTCTGAGGCGACCTGGGTTTGTAAGTACTAAGAAACTATCTGTAATCACAGAACAGTAACAAAAGTTCTATTACAGTGCAGGCATATATTCCTTTTTTCTTTTGTTTTTCCCAAAAGAAGATTCTCACAGAAACTCTGAGCATCTTGAAACTGAAAACTTTCCTTGCAGAAAGCAACATCAAGCTATACAGAAGCACAGAAACACAATGGTACTGAAACTCCAAAACAATTGCTGCTAAAAGTGTTAATAACATGGTTTAGCAAGTAAGAATTATTAGGAATTTGCTCAGAACTATCAACATAGTTTTCAAATGAGTTCTTGTTGCTGAAGAAAGCTGGAGAGGTTCTTGGTTTCCTCCCTGCTCCTCAGGAATTCATCTTATAGGAAAGTCACTTGTCTGAATTATTCAGGTGCCTGCCTTTAAAACAAGTCAGCAAGAGAAACAAAAGATAGAAACATGGAGTTCCTTTGCAATCAGTTGGTGGTTTTCACTTTTTTCCAGCCCTTTTCAAAAACTCTTACTCTAATTCCAGGCAAAATTCATATTTGTAGAAATGAATGGAGACAATGGATATTTCTGATACCAAGTGCTGTTACTCAGAAATACCACACTTTCTGGATAGCAAACACATAATACATTTAGTTTTCTTCTGTGGGCCTCAACTTCATTCCCCAGCCAAACAATATTAGGACTGGACTAGGAGGTGAGTCAAAACTGCTGTTTGCAACATAAAGGGATCAGGCATAAACACAACCTGATTCCTTCCCACCCCCAACCATAACACTACTGATGAATGCATGCATGAATATGCAGGGAAAAGGTGTCCTGCTGCTACCAGCTCCCAAGGTTGATTTATCCCACATGGAAAGGAAGAGGCAGGAAATTAATTATGAATATCAAAAATGCAGTTGTTACCTTTGATCTCCCATGGGAAACTCTCATTTCTCATTGTCTCCAGTAATTGCAGTCAACAGATATTTTTTCCCCCCACATAAACAATTTGCATTCTCCTTCTCATTTCCATGAATGGAACAATAGCAACAAAATCGCCAAGTCTCTAAAAATTGTCTGGTAAAGTTCTGCATCAAGACCAGGGAGCTTGTTAGCCCACCATCTGTTTGTGAGCTTCTGCAGAAGACTGACTCTGTAAAGGGCAATTTTAACCCCAGTGCCAGTGACAGCCAGGCCAGTGTCTTCACTAGACTGAGGCTCACTAAAGGCTTAGAATGCTCCTTAAATTTCCTCAGAAGAAACTTAGTAGATTAGACCTTTCTTTTAATCCTTTAATAATTTCTGTGCACGTCCCTAAAAGTTTTATGGCCCTTTTTCTCCAAAGGAGTTTAGATTTCTCTGAAATTTGTGTCCCTGGAGGTGTGCTGATATGATGTAAAAAGCAAAGGTGAAAAAGCAGATGACACCTGAATAGCTCCAGTATTGGAGAGCAGCCATGGCCTGCCTGCCCTGGGACTGCTGGTGCTGTCTTACAAGTTCTGTGGTGAGTGTGCAGAAATTTAATCTTTCCCAAACACAATTTATTAAGATTATAAACCATAAATCTGTTTCATGTATTAGAAATACTTAGGCAATATGCAAAATGAGAATTAAAAAAAAAAAAAAGAAAAACCAGAACAAACCTGAAACCAGAAAGAAATTTGTATATGGTCCAAGGGATTTTAATATTGATTAACCTAGATTATGGATAGTTTGAAGGGAAACAAAAACTAGGAAACAAAGCTACCTCATATTTCAAAAGTATCCATAAGTATTCAGGGAGCTGGAGGTAGTAAAAATTCATCTATGAGGGTGAAATGTAATTATATAAATAAATGTGAAGGGGTTTTCTGTTTATTTGTGGTACACTGGATTTCACATCAAATTAAAGATTTATACAGCAAATCATGCAGCAGCAGTAAAATCATTATGCAAATGTCATTTCTGTCTTCATGGCAAGGGTTTCTTTAAATATGCATGCTCATTTGAGTGTTCATTTGAGCAGAACATATACTTACCTATAGAGTCATTCTGCTATATTTCCCGGATGCTATATTCTGCTATATGTCCTCTGACTGTTGTTAGGTGACTTGTTTGGGTTTTTTAAGGAAAGAAGGCACCTAAGGATAGAAGCCAACATGTGAATTCTTCAGAACTCCTTGGCAAAACTGAGCAATGATGTTTCTTTTAAAATACAAATAATGTACGCAAATTGCCAAGGCCCTGAGGACACTGCCAACCCTCACAAGTCTCAGGGCTCCCTAACACTAATAAAAAGGAAATATTATCTCTTTAGTAGAGCCATACATTTAAACGTGCTGTTAGATTTTGCTAATAGAATAAGATTTGCATGTTCTTCAATTTTATTTTGAAGTAGCTGTGGGCTTCTCTGTTGGACTCTAGGAATTTATGGGGGAAAAAAAAAAGTTTTATCCTACAAAGAAATAACTTTGGTTAAAAAGATTAAATAAAGGTTTTTTTCTTTTCTTGTAAGTTGATTGCTTTCAGGACTGCAGTGTTCATATGCAAAGTCTCTAGAAATGATGACATACTGAAAGTGTTATCTCTTAATGTAGGTACTTATCTTAATGTAGATATATTAAGAGTCCACAGTTAAAATTATAGTAAAAACAACCAAAAAACCATCAAAGCCAATAGAATTCATTCACGTGCTCTATAGGGTAAAGTGGAAAAATCTTCCAATATTAAAAATACCTATATTTTTTTTTGTCAGAAACACTTTTACACTCCTTCTCTAATTTTTTTTTTTTAATTTCTGTGTAGTGATGAACAAAAACATTCATCTCGACTGGTCTATTTGGCAAGAAGAATTCAACTGAAGATCATATTCTTTGTTGGGAATGATCAGGATGGAAATATATCAATGTACAGAAGCCTTCTCAACTGCTTTTGTGTCAAGTGCTCTGCGTTTGCAGCTCACACTGTCCACGGTGTGTGACAGGCTGGCTCTGGAGACAGCTTGGCCAAGCTGCCACCATGGCAAAGGCACACAAGGGCTGCTCTCAGCCTCTCCTGAATAAGTTTATCTTTCTTCATTATCTGGACAGAGAACCCAGGCTCTCCACTTAAGCAGAGAATTCTGTGTTTAAAATAAATCAGTGCTAAAATTCCCAACTTCATTTTTGTCTGAAAATAAATACCCAGCACTTAGGTAAAATTAATCTTTATCCAACACTTTGCCTTTACAATGTGTATCTTTCACCTCCTCCCTATTTCACAGTCTTAAATAAGATTTAAATATTGCATAACTCTTCTGTTTAACTCTCTGAATTATGAAGAATTTCATGTTACATGAAAATCCTGATAAAAATGTGCCCTGAAAAATATTGAGAGTATGAAAAAATATAAAAAGAAAACCAGCATTTCATATTTCACAGAAACTCCCAAGTGTTCAGTATTTGTTTTCATTTTGCACTGAAACAAAATGGAATGCTTTTAATACTTTCATAAAACATGTCTGTGTTAAAATGTCATAGTCACAATAAAAACATCAGGTTTTAAAGTTCCCTCTCTGTTGGGTCACAGATAATCATAGACTTTACCATCAAACAAGTAATTTTCACCTAAAAACTTTCTAGAATGAATAGATTTCTACATTACTTCAAATTCAAAAAAATAGCATATTTCCAGTGTATTTTATTAGAAAATTTTCAGTCTACTTCACTTAGAAATATTAGTGAAGTATGTCGTCAAATCATGTTCAAACAAATGCTAGAGGACATTTATTTTAATTATTCACTTATCTCTGCTACAGAGATATATTGATTACTACTAGTTTAATGTCAAGGTCCTAAAAATAGAAAGGTTTATTTAATAAAAAATAGAAGGGATATTGTTTCTATCCTGGATTACCTCACACCACCCGGTGGCAAAACAGGTGGGTGAAAGGGGCAGAAGAAGAGGAGATTCAGGAGTAGTATCAGTTCTCACAGGAATAGTCTATGGCTTTCTCAGTTTACATGGCCTGGAAAGCTAGAAAGATATGATATAGACTGGATGCAAATTAATGTTTCAAAATGCAGAAAGTCTCTGCAGCTATTTCATTATAAGGGGTGGCTTGACCCCAAGTGCTGAATTTAGCCTCCCATCCATCAGAGACTAATTATGTTTCCAGACTAAAAAAAAAAAAAAAAAAAAAAAGGTAATAATTCATTGAGATGTGCAAGGAAGTGACCATGTAAATTCCATTAACCTATGCATTATGCTAAGTAATTGTCCTAAAGTCCAACTACTAATTCCGGCTTATAAGTTTTTCTCACCTATTTCAACAAAACATGCCAATGGAGAATATTTTCCTCTCCTACAAATGGGCATTTGTGCTCACTCCACAACCATCACATAATGTGAGGTTTACTGTGTAATGCAGCCTTTGAGTAAATCAGGCAAATGGGGAAAAATGTCAGGATTTATGCAAGAGAAATTCCTTGACACATCTTCACTTGCATTCCACAGGGACCATGCACTGTATAATTTAAGCCATAAGGAATTTTTGTTGCACTGATTTACCTTGTTACTGGTGCTGTACTATTAAATTGTTATATGCCTTAGTGATGGCAAGGTATTGAGAATAATTTTGTGAGGAAAAGAAAAGGGTACATAATAAACCCAATGCTGAAAAATTGTTCAAGGGAACGTCGTGTTCACTGACTACTGTAAAGCAATGGAAATGCCCCTGAAACAGCTTTGGGACCTTTGGTTCACACTCTCGAGGATGCTGTCAGTACATCCTGTGCTAACAGAGGTTCAATATCTAAACTCCAGTAAAAGTTATTTATGTTAACTACTCAACTTGCAGCATGAACTATATGAGGTCATAGTAAAGAGACCATGGGAAAAAAAATTCATGACTCTCTTGGGAGAGACAATAAGACTCCCCAGCCACAGCCTTGGCAGGTGTGCACAGCCCTTGTACTGCCCAGGATCATAACTTCAGCTCCTATGCTTAAGGAGTCTGCTTTTAAAGAAAACCCCTGTTATTTTTCTACACTTCTAAAAAACCCAAATTATTTTCTATTCACTGGCTTCCTGGCAGCAACTAAGAGAGTTGGCAGGGATTTCCCTGTGACTGCACATAGGACCAAGACATAATCCTGTCTTTGACAATGTACTAATGAGTGATAAATTCTTTCAAATGCAAAGAAGGGAGAATGGATGTACTAATAATCTTTAAGCTCTGTTACTGCAAACAGTAGCTGCCTGTTCCTAATTATGTAAGTAAAAAACATCCCACATCAGAAGTCTTTTCCCCAAATCCCTAAATCAGTTGTCTGCTATGAGCTGAGCAGGATGAATACTCAGAATATATACAGGCAATATTTGGAACTGCGAATATATCCTTTTGAAACATCATTCGTGAATGAGTCTTACTGATGCTCAAACTTTTCACCTGTTGAACAGTAACACCAAATATTTTTGTGAAAATATTCATGTGATTAGATTGAGAGATAAAAATCCCATAGGCTTTAAAAAAGTGACAAGTAATAAGGATGCTATACTCTTTGCAGATACCTGATTGGACAAGTAAAATAACAAATATAAGATGTTCAAATCCACATCTGCTTGTGGACACTTTATAAGTCTAAGTAGGCTACACTTGGTTACAGAGCAGGTCACTGAAGGGCTCATAAGGGCTGCACTGCAGCCAACCAAAGAGGAGAAAGCAAGGAGAACGATGTCATACATCACTCAGTGGACAATCTGCTGCTGATTAAGAGCCATTGGAACACTTAGCAAGAAAAAAATTCCCCAGCAAGGCTCACTGACTCACACATAGTGCTATGCTAACAGCTGGCACACAGCTGGCTAACTTTGGCATAGGCAGAACAGATGTACCTCTAGCTACAAAATAGTGCAGCAACATAACCACACTGGAATGGAAGAAAATCAGTAGAAGGAAGGAGAAGACTCACTCTCACATCTAGTTTTGTGTGGAAAAGGTCTTTCTGAGCTCCCTACTGGAGGAGAATTAAAGTTCTTTTAATTTGGCAGGCTGCCTCTCACAATAGTCAGGTTGAGATGCACCAAAGGAAGACAGAAGGATTGCATACTACAACTGTGGCATCCCAATAAAATTCCTAAAAATATAATGCTGGATCTCAAAATTATGAATCCTCAAAAATGTGTTGGCAATGATCATCACAAACATTTCAAAAAGTCAAATCTTTGTGGGATTTTGCTTAGTCTTTACCTCAGTAACAACTTGTACAAATGTGTTTCATAGTTCAGTAATACTCTGTGTGAAAGAGAATTTTCCAGCACAGATTTGAATCAGCTTCTTTTCAGTTTCACAGAGTACCTTTTTCATTATACATGAGAAGAAACACTAACTTCTGATCTATTATCTTTTTGACTATTCTGCAGATTTGAGGTTCATTGGCAGAGACGGTTTTTTGCTCGTGTGTAGGAGTACTTGTTCACATGATCCTTCTTCATAAAGGAAGCCTTGGTCTTAGTTTTTAATAAGAAATCTTGTGGTGTCTCAGCAATGCCATTGATTCTCCTCTCCTAGTCCTTAACCTGTCCTGAAATGTGACAATATTCTTTGAGATAAATACTTCAGCAGTCATCTTAGATGAGTTAATAGAGTATTATAATATTGGTATTATGTTGTTTCCCAGTATTGCATTCCATTAAATCCTGTGTCCAGCCCCTCAAAAACTGATGGCTTTTCTGAATAGTGGGTTGAGATGGTACCTTCAGGTTTGTGCCCATAACTGTTCTGAGGTTTGTCATTTAATTAACCCTTCAACAGTAAAGGAGGAAAATACCGATGCAGCTTCATGCCACTCAGTTTATGTACTTAATGTGGTTATATCTTGTGTCTATATCTGAATTTTGAAATGTTTAAACAATATACTTGTGTGTTTTCAAAAGAATGAAAAGTTCTGATGTTACTCAGAAGTACCTATCCCATCTGCCCATGTGGACTGAGAGAAATATTCAGCATGGCATATTGTATAAAATTTACCATATAAAATAACTCATTACAAGTGTAAAATTCTTAAACATGAACAAAACAAAAATAAAGCTAGACAAGAACAGGAGGAGGAGAACTCAGGGAACAAAAAAGCCATTCTCAATAAATGTGAACAATTTTAGTGATTAACAGAAAACAAAAACTAAGCTGTCTTGAAGGATTATTACTCATATAAGACACTTAAAGGGCAATTAAAAGACAGATTTCAAAACTTTTCAAAAGTCTAACAGGAAACTGCAAAATTTTCAATCTTGTTTGATACAACCATATGAGAAAGATTTGGATAACCCCATGGCTTTTATTCCTTATATCAGTGATTAACTCTTTGTGGAGACTTGTCCAACACGTTGTCCACGAACAAATCAGTCATAAACCAAGAGAACCCCATAAACAGGTGAGATTTTACATTCCCTTCCATCATTCTGCACCATGTCAGAGTGAAGTCTGTTTCTGACGGGTTTGGATCATGTTCTTCCCAGGCCTTTTTCATCCCTGTCTTCCCTTCCAAAAGGCAGCTTCATGTGGTCTGAACAGGTGCCCTGCGATTCTGCATCTCAGGTAGGAGAGATCTGCTTCCAAATCGGAAGTGCTGAAGAGCCAGGCAACCCAGTGCTGGGAGTGGCATTTCTTTTTATGCTTCCCAGAATTAGGACGACAAAAGTTTTATACCTGAGCAGAGTCATTCACTCTGTAAAAGTATCATTACGCTGGCTCCTCAATACTTTTCATAAAATTTATGTTTGTTTTTGCTAAACATGTTTTATGGACAACTGTAAAATGTCTGTGGGTAACAGCTACAGAGCTTGCTACAGCAAAGAATTAAGTCACTGCTACCCCTGGAGTGTTAATGAGGTAAAATGTGCTGAATGTTCATACTTTCATGGGGATACACATATTATGCTTGCTACAGGTGCACAATACTAATTTGCTTTTTGGGCAAACTGTGCTCAATTTGCATAATTTTAACATCCTGAAACCTGCAAACATCAGGAAAATCTGTGTGTTTCTCTGCCTATAGCATTAAGTCATTGAATATCTAAGAATCAATATAAGCTCTCAGAACCAGAGGGAAGCCCTGCTGGAGTCCTGTGTTTGCTAAATTATAGGATCAAAGCCTTGAGGTACTCCAGTCCAGATCCCGTGTCTATAACCAACATAACCATGGAAATATCACTGTCTGCAGGGCCAGAACTACTTTTCCTCGCTCAGCAATACTTTGGAATTGTCAAATGGCTTCATCAATTTCTGTTGCTGCAAATTTCTTTTGGAATTGGCCAAATGTCACTGGCACACCAACCAAACAAGTAGAAAATGTTTCTTCTGGGGTTGTATTAGACAAACATATAGTACCTAAACCTGATGCATTAGCTAAAGTCACCCAAACATTTGTTCTAGGTTGGCTAACTGGTAAAGCTGTGCCACTAAAAGCAAGGAAAGCAAAAAAGCAAAAGCATAGCATGCAATTGATCCCCATATTGACTAATAGAAAAGTCCTATGATACTACTGATGATCCATCCACTTGGAGACACTGCTATAAGCTTAGCTGATAAATAAAGAACTAAAGCTAGATATTATCTTTTATAGGATGGTTGGGGAGAAATTTATATCTTCCAATTTGCTTCAGCCATAATTGAACATGATTCAGCCAGTACCTACATCTCAAAAATAAAGGTGCAATATTTGTATTATTTCATCTTTTCATCATTTGTCATACTAAATCCTTCTATGTGTGTTGAAATAACTTCAGATAAAGACAATCAGTAGAAGATGAAGACTCCTTTCCAGTGGTCATTACAGCCAGAGAAGTTTGTTGGTGAGAGGATGTATAAAGAATGCAATATAAAATAATTTGGAGAAAACATGAATATGCATCATTGAAACAGCACATTAATCCATGAAAATGAAGGATTACTAGTAGGGAACAACTATTAAATAGTACTCACAGTTCAATTTGGATTTTTAAAACCAGATTATTTTGCGTTGATCAGTATGGGTTACCTGGCTATAGAATAAAAAATTTTGTCTTGTAATGCTTCCAGCAGAAGAGTTTATCACATACATGAGAGAGAACTTGAGTCTGTTGTTAAAAATATGCAGTATCTTGACCTTTTCTCCTGCCACTATGTAAGTCTCTGTGAAATCTCTGTTTTTTCTACTGGTTTGGTAGCTATGGTATTTTTTTGCACAAACATACAGCTAAATCAAAAGCAGTAGTCAGCAGAAGCTGCAGTCACAAAATGGTTGGAGAGAATCATGAGAAAGAACAAGAGAAAAATAACTATATATTGCACAGGTCAGAGGAAGGCAAAAAGTTGAAACAACAGGAAAAACAGAAAGATTACACAAAGCAAACAGTAATTTGGCGGTCTTAAAAACACAAATTAAATACACCCTCTGACATCAGAGAAGTATTTCTCAGAAAGAGACACAAACCTTCCAGATACTACAAAAAAAAGTATAAATTTATTTTGAGTAGAAAAAGTAGTTTCCTGGGTTGAAAGAATAAGCTGCCCTGGATTCTGGAGGTGTTTTTTGTTTGTTTGAATCTTCAAGTGAGTAGGTTTGGTGCTGAACAGGATAATATTTTTAAATCTCAAAATAATATTATAAAATCTTTTGTGACTTTTCCCCTCTGACAGGACCATGAGAACTACATTACTTCATAGCAAGCGAAAGTCAAATTTGTCCTAGAAGCACCATGGAATTAGTCCTGAAAACTGCTACTGTCCCACAGATCATGTGTGTCAGGCAGGCCCAGGAGCCGCAGAGAGTTCTCCCAACAGTTCAGATCTACTCTCACAGAATTCCTGCCCTTGGCATGATCATAACACCACTAAACACAACTTGTTCTGGTTTTGGATAGAGTTTGCTTCTGTCTCCACCACACACCTTGAGTACTCAAATTTTGGTATTTTTCATTAGGTGTTTCTTATTTTTGTTCATTCCTCTCTTCATTTACCACAACAATTCTTGCTGTTTTATTTTTGATTGCTTTCTTTTTTTTTTTTTTCAGCCCTTCATGTACAATATCCTTCATCCCCCACCTGTCTCCTTTGCTGCCTTCCAATCTGCTATTCGTTTAAATTTCCACTCCTATTTTCCTCCTCTAATAATTCTGCAACGCATTACAAACTCCCGAACTAGTAAGAACTGACGACAACGCTAAGGACTCTCAAGACAGATTGTGGGGACTAAATAAAAATAAACTGAATCAAGCTTTTAAACTAATAGCAATTAGTTCTACAATTCCTGGAAAGGGCAAATCTTACTTCCCCTAGTGAAAGGTTTCTTTGAACTCAGCAGCCCAGCAATAAAGCTGCCCTGAAGTGTAAAAATACCATCAATCTGGCACACTGCGGTATTCCCTCAGTGAGTCTCTCCAGCAGGTGCATCATTTATGGTTTAAACACTGATGATCTCAACTACCTATCTGTAGCTTCACACCACAAATATTCCTCTGCTTTGATGCCTTAGGAAGTCTCACCAACATTAAAAATTACATCAATTTTTGAATCAGAGTACATCTTCTGATTACTAGGAAATTATATCCTTGTGGAAAGTAATATATTTTTAGTATACTTGGCACACTTTTAGTACAGCTAAGTATTTGTAGAATACTTGAATTACAGCAAGTATACTCATTTTTCATAAGTGTAGAGTGACACATTATAAAACAAATTATTATAATCAGAGATTTTCTGGAAGTTCTCAAAGAGCTTGATTCAAAATGGGACAAGTTTCTCCCAGTACCCTATGCCCACATTAGCAGAGGGTGGGAGCGGAGGGAATTCAGTACCTTCGAGGGAAGTTCCCGGCTAAACCCCAACCCTTGCAGTTGTGGCAAAATGAAATTTCTTTGATTGCTTCTGCTCATTTGCATATTACAGCTATGATTTGGGCACGCTGATAAAATGACACTAGGGCGTCACGTTGTTCTGCCAGCCTTGCTATTCATTGTTTTTCAAATTTGGGGGTTTGGAAAGGAGTCTGTTTTTCCCTCAGAGCCCACACTACAGAGACTACCCAGAAACTCTCCTAACACTTGGGGGTCATGAACACACTGATGTAGCCAGGCAGCTCTGTGATCCCAGCAAAGAGAATGAGGAATGTGGAGACTGATGATGATGAATGGATTTCATGGAAATTTATACAAATTACACAAAAATGGCATTCACATAAATTCCATATATATTATGCCAGTAACTTAGGAGTAGGAATTTAGTGGTATTTTTAAAAGGAATTCTGGGAAATTTTATGAGCAGCATTTATAATAATCTGTTAAATGTAGAGTGTTGCAGTGTGTTTTGTTGTTCTTTTGTTATTCCCAAAGGTTTGTCCTACCCTCTCCCTCTGTCCCTTGTATTATTGGTTTGGTCTCAGTTAGACCCTCCTGCCCTGATGTCAGTTATGCCTTGACCCAGCTCATGTTCCACAATGTTCCCTGTCCATCTTCCCTTGGTTGTCTATCTTCCCCGAGCCCACCCCTTACTCCTCCCCATAGAGTGTCACTCCTCCCAGATCTCCTCCCTTCTATCTTCAGTACGTGATTGGTTTGTTTGAATAGCACCCTCACCTGATCTGCCCTTAGATGGCTTATCTGGTGTCAGTCTATTCTTAGTTCCACCCCTGTTACTTTGCTATTGGTTTCTGTATGTAAAGCCCTCCCCTAATGTGGCTGTATAAAATCCTAGACCTCGCCTTTGCAGGGGCTCTCGCTCCTCTCCTTTGCTTTTGCTCCTTTTGGTTCAGAGCTTTTGTTAGAGAGCCTTTTGCTTCAGCCTTTTCGTTTGGTTAAGTCCTCACCTCTGCTCTGTGTTCAAGTTCAATAAAAGAACCTTGGACAAGCAAGTGAGGCTGCTCCGTTCCTTTAAACACACTGGAGTTGGCAACCGAGCGGAGATCTCGGGTCCTGGGGGGTTATGTTGCCCCCCTGCCAGGTGCCCTACCCGAACACCACCGAGGCTAGGATGCGCACTGCCACAGTAGAGAACTTTGAAAGAAATACGAAGCAAAATATTTTAGGGTTTAAAATAAACTCTCTTGAGGACTGCTACAAAATATTCATCCCACATCTGCCTGTGGTGGGATTTCTTACACATTTCTTTCAAGGAAATGATTTCACAGACAGTTCTGGGATGAAATGAGCTTCCACATTCCTTTTGTGACTGTTGATCACTCTCAATGACAACATGCAACAGTTTGTTATTTTCTTCAATTCTTCTTATCTAAGACTGCCTGGACTTCCCTGCTTAAAAACTGCTGTAAAACATCAAAAAGCAAACATTTGAACTAAAGAAGACCTGTGTATTATAAATTCATTATTTCCTTATATTTTTGCAGTCAAAGACATTATTTGCAGTGTTTACATGTATTATTCTTAAGTGGAAATCTACAAGGATGGCTTTGAGATGTATCAGCTGCTTGCATAAATATTTTATATATGTTATGCCATATTACTGCATAGAGATTCAGAGAAAATGACCACTTTTTTGAGATATGAAAATGGGGGCTTCTTTTGAAATTAGTAAGTTTATTAATATGAAATTTACTTTTTTTTTTAAATCACAGTAGCGATGTCCATATCAATCCTTAAAAACTCTCCTATAAAGAGCCAATCACTATCTTGCTAAGAATTAATATCAAACCAAATGTGCTTTGGAAGCCAGTTAATTTATCAATTCTCTGTTTTACCATGCTTAGTCCAGCTAGTCAATACCATTTGTCAAATCCAAACTTATATATTGAGAAGAACATTTTGCATCATTTTGACTTTTTTCATGGAGCTTCAGTGAGAAAACCATTGCTACGTGTGTTATACCATATCCACTCTGAAGGCTATTGAAGATTCATCCAGAGGGCTGGCTGATAAATGAGTTTTTGTAAAGCTCGGAAGACCTAATGTGGGGTATTTCATTACACATTTCTCCTGGCAATGTGTAGTGCTGTGCCCATCAGCCAAGTCTTGTGTGGGAAAGTGTAGTGCACCTTCAGGTCTGAGAGTTAGAGCCAGCAAACTATAGGGTTTTATCATGAATTATGTTTTTCAAATGGACTTTAAGGATAATTGAGGTCTTGGTAGTTCATGTATTCTTCACACTACAATTCATGATCATTATGTTATAGGAATATATCTTCACACTCATCAAGTTTCTCATTTAATTAAAAAAAAAAACGAAAAAAACAACAAAACAAACGAAAAACACCAAACCCACATGTTGGTTATGCAATTGCTGATCAGTAATAGAAATTTAATTCAAAGTCTCATGCACATTTCATATATGTGTAAATACCATTTTTATGCTTTGAATTATTAAACTGGTCTGATTTTCTTAGTGTTGTAAGCAATTTCCTGCAACAAAACTCCAAAGCCAAGGGAAAAATTAAAAAAAAAAAAGAAAGGCATTCAAATTAATCTCTGAATCATCCCAAGATTTTCATTTTGGGGATCAAATTGGGATTGCCACTGATTTTCTTGAACATGTTTCATGTTAAGTTATCACTATTACAGTAGATTCTGTAATAAAGAAAGCAGTTATTTCCAGGGAGCAATGTGTAAGCCTTGAAATGGTTTGTGGTCAGCTGAGATTTTTTATAGATCAAGAGTTCCACAAATACCTTCTGATCCTCAGATATGTTTATCCATTTTCTTACCATGTTTGCTTTCCTTGGATAAAACTGCTTTTGGACCTACAAAGCCACCTATAACTGCATAAGTTTCCAATCTTCTCTTCATGACTAGAACATTCCATCACAAAACACAGCCGATACCTTCTGCAATAGCAGAAGACTGGGAAATATGATTAAATTCCAGTACTGAGTATAAGGTCAATAAATATTTTAAATCCTCATAAGTATGTTCCTGTACTTTATTATTTATCCAGTCAGAATTGGTATTAAGCAAGTTTTTAACACTTTAATCCTCCGAAGTTAGGTATAAGCTAGCTCCAAAACCTCATTATCTAGAGAAACTATCAAATCCAGAGCTGCATCTCTGTTCCATTTTCTGATTTCAAACATGTCTCAGTCAAATACCTCCAGCACTGTATTTCATCATTTGCTGCAATTAATTTTGTTGAACTATACTGATTTGGTTCTCACTTTTATTTCAAGTTCTTACAGTCCTTCAAAATTTTATTTAATTAGTTTGAATTAAGCAGCCAAGGACCTATGTAACACACTGACTTTTTCCAAGGCAGGTATCTTCTAATTTCTTCTCATTTTAGATGTGCCCATGCCTGATTCATCCAGAGCTGAGTAATGTGGCAGTTAGCAAGCAGAAATTATTTCTTTTTTTCTCCACATCTCTTTAAACCTCACTGCCTGTATGCAGATACAGACAATTGCATACAGCTCCCTCAGTTCTGCTGCACATCTCTCATCCCATTTGTTCCTCATTGTGGATCAAGTTCAAAAGATGTTACTGAATTGTTCAAAAAAATATTACTGACTCTCCTCCAAAATAACACTTTTTATTCACTCATGCAAAGGGTCAGATTTCTAGTGGGTCTGAAGCGCTTCTCAAAGATTTGAGAAGTATAGAAGGATTACTGATGATAATTTCAAAGCAGGGAAATATGTCAGGCATATGTTGCATGATTATAACCAGAATAGTGCTTTGATGTGCCCCCAAAATCCAACCACTCCATTTCCAAGCATTACCCTGGACCACTTCAGCAAAGAAACAGGTTTTCTCTCTTCCAAATCTTTAAAACAATTCCTGCTGTTTTCAGTCTCAGAAATAACTTTTGCCTGTTTCATATCCTTCGCATGCCTGTCCAGATAGCCAGTGCTCTCTGGAAGCACCTTTAGTTTGATTTTAATTGTGGGGTTTGCTGATTTTGTGGGGTTTTGTTGTTGTTGTTGTTGGTTTTTTGTGTTTTATTTCTCAGCAGAATCATTCTTATTTTTTTGCAGTGTCTTGACTGGTTCTTCCCTTTCTTATTAGCTCTGACAGCCATGGCAATTGCATGTGCATGCCTCAGAGACAGCTCCAGCACTCACTGCAGCTTGCCAAAAGATCTCTTATTTAAAATTACAACTGTTGGACAATTTCACATATGTACTTCAAAGGCACTTTGTTCTGACAATACACATCCCTCCAAAAGGTCTCGAACTTGCAAGTTGGATAATGTACTGTGTTCTGCCTGACAGAAAATATGATTGGTTTGCTTTCAAGAAGATCATTGCTGTTTTTATCTCTTTAGTTTTCCAAATCTATAAATATTTTGGTATAACATAGAACGTTAATTTATGCAGAAGACAGTCAGGTTTCTGTAAGGCCATGTGCTTCTTACAAGATATATCACATATTTGTCAAGCTGAAAAACCTACAGAGATGGTATGGAAATCAGATTTCTTTTTTCTCCTTCCTCTTTCTTGTTCGTTTGGTTTTTTTTTTGTTGTTTTTTTTTTTTTTGTGCTGCTTCAGAATGAAACAACCATGACACCATATGCTGCAACAATTGCTGAAAGTTACAAAAGTAATATATTTTTCTAAAACTCAACAAAAAAAAGCACCATTAAATTAAGGAAATTGTATTTCCTTTAAATCTTCCTGTATCTTCCTCGCTCACTTAACATCTTGTTGTTTTATTTCTGTGTAGGCACTTGCCAGCCCTCCTCTCGCTGTGGTAGGCAGGCTTCTTTCTAGAGAAACATGAGCATCCTCTGGCTACTGCTGGAATAACTGAGATGTCCTTCACTTTAAAGGTGGAAGAACCCTCCACTTGTGCCAGGACCTCTACTGTGCCAGCACATTCAGGGTGCATCAGCCTTGGGCTTTGATATTCCCCATCTAAGATCACAAGAAGTTTTAAATTGTGCTCACTGTGAGCCCAATAAAAATAAAGATACAGTTAAAAAATTATATATATATACATATATATATGTATGTATGTATATACACTAAATACTAGTATCAAGTTACAACTTTGTGTCTTTAAAAATGTGTATCACTTATCATGTTGCAGCCTACAATTTATCAGCTTTCACAGCAGAAGAGATATTTGCTCCTTGCTCTGCTTGAAGGGGTCAAGTTACTAGAATTGTCAAGAGAAATCCTCACTGTTTGAAATTAACTGCATGCGGATATCAGTTGGCTGAATAAAAGGGATGTCTGATTATGCTGTAAGCACTGAAGATACATTCCATATCTAGGAAGCTTTTCTTCTCATTACTTAATGTGTTGCTTGGTTACCTCATCAAACTTGTCATCTGTGAGAAAATCCATTTCATTAAGAAAAAAAAAATCATAAAGGTAACTCCTCCGGGACTGAAATGGGAGAAAGGCTTTTTATTTACGCTTATTTCTGAAGTTTCAGTTCAAAACTAAGTTTTGAACGTTCACACCCCAGATATGAAAAAATATAATTGTGCAGACCATTCTCAAAAAATTGTGTCATACCCCCGTTGGTGTGACAAACATTTCTCTGTGTGTTCAAAAGTTTCCAGGACCTTGGCTAAGGCTTCATGCAAATCCCTTACAATCAATTTATCACCTTTCTGTAGGTATTAAGTTAGAAGGCCAACTGACAGGGAAAAGGTTTGGCACAACCAAATGCTTTCCATGCCACTAAACCCAAAGATCTTGAGAAGCCTGGAATTTCTCTAACAGTTCACCACCATTTGGAGGCAACACAGAGTCAGGCAGGTTTGACACCGGAAAATGGCTTTCCCAAGCATTTCTCCCGTGGTTGTGGTAGACCTGATCCTTGGATGTGTTCTGCTCATGAGATTATAGCTCCATTTTCCCACAGGGTGTGCAGAATTCAGCAAACCTCAGTTCTAGAGCATAAAAAAAAAAAAGATAACATAATGATAATGATAATAAAGATGATGATGCTGACGATAATTAGTAATAGTAGGGGTGCCACCAAAACACCCAAACCACCAAAAAAAAAAAAAAAACCCACAAAAAAACCCAAAACAACCAAGCAACCCACCCTCTCCAAACTAAAACAAGCCACCAACAAAAGAATCCCCCAAATCCCATGCAAAGAAAGAAGAGCTTTGCACGGGAAGCCGGCTGCTCCCTCTGGGCCCTCGCCGTGTGTTGCACCAATGTTGCACCACCTGTCCCTGTGCCCATTCGACCCCGCCGATTCTTCCCAACCGTCAGACGGCAGCAGCGTGCGCGCCCCCCGCCCCGGCCTCGGTTCTCTCCGGTCCCTCTCTCTCCGCCCAGCCTCTCCCGCGCGCTCCCTTCATCCGCTCCGCCGCGGCGGAGCCGGTGGTGGCGGCGGCGGTGGCGGCGCGAGAGGCTCGTGGGTTTGCGTGCGGCGTTGTGGAGAGGTGGATGGCGAGGAGAGGAGATGGTGGAGCGGAGGTGTAAGTTAAAGGTTGGATGCGGTGATTTATTGCCCCTTGCCAAGGCGAGGGGAGGAGGGGAGAGCGGGGTCTGCGAGACTTGAGCGATAAAATCAATCTGCTGCATGTTCTCCCTGGCGTGAGCTGCCGTGGTGAAACGCGGAGCCGGGGCAGCGATGGGATATCGCAATATTATTGTTATTTATCGGCGGCAGTCTGAAAGAGACGAGGGGCTCGTGCGGGAAGTGCATTGATAATTTGGGACATTTTCTATTGTGTGCCAGAAGAAAGAGGGCACTCGGCTTCTTCGATATGTGTTTGAAACTGTTCAGGTTCCTGCTGATGGTGTGCATTTTTGAAGGGGTAGAAATTATATCGTGAGCATATTAAAATAAAGACATTGCAGGCNGCGGGCTGGGTTGGGCTGGGGCGGGGTGCGCAGCGCGCACGGCACCGCCCCCGGCGGGCAGACGGGCGCGGNGTGGCGGCGCGAGAGGCTCGTGGGTTTGCGTGCGGCGTTGTGGAGAGGTGGATGGCGAGGAGAGGAGATGGTGGAGCGGAGGTGTAAGTTAAAGGTTGGATGCGGTGATTTATTGCCCCTTGCCAAGGCGAGGGGAGGAGGGGAGAGCGGGGTCTGCGAGACTTGAGCGATAAAATCAATCTGCTGCATGTTCTCCCTGGCGTGAGCTGCCGTGGTGAAACGCGGAGCCGGGGCAGCGATGGGATATCGCAATATTATTGTTATTTATCGGCGGCAGTCTGAAAGAGACGAGGGGCTCGTGCGGGAAGTGCATTGATAATTTGGGACATTTTCTATTGTGTGCCAGAAGAAAGAGGGCACTCGGCTTCTTCGATATGTGTTTGAAACTGTTCAGGTTCCTGCTGATGGTGTGCATTTTTGAAGGGGTAGAAATTATATCGTGAGCATATTAAAATAAAGACATTGCAGGCTGGAAGGGGAGCAAAATCGATCATTGCAGCCTCTTTGGAAAGAATTTGATTCTAGAAATTACGTAGAAATGAAAGGAAAAGATTAATGATGCTGCTAAGTCTGCTTTTGAATTAGAGCGCTTCTCCCTTTGGCTGCAGCAAGGTTGTTTTTCAGAGCCTTTTATTTCATCCGGTAATTTGTGAACTCTGGTCTTCCCTGCACCCAGAGACAATGCTCTGTATTTCATACAATAAGGATTCTGCCAAGGATTGTGCATGCCAACCGACCTGGCATTTATTAAGGATTTATTGACCTATGGGTGTCTCTCTCTCTCTCTCTTTTTCTAATTTGAAAAGGCTCAATCGGGGCACCTGTGACTAAATCATAATTTCTGAAGAATAAAAAATGGTTGTAAAGGGGTGGGGGAAGCATACGAATTCACTGGCGAGGCGCTGAATGCAATAGCTACATTTATATTGGTTTGTGCATGTTTCTCGCTACATATGTGTGTGTTCATGGATACATTGCTGGGAAGGATGCCTGGTACTTAAGAGCCGTTTGAGATAGATAGATAGATACATAGATTTATGTTAAGAAATTGTCCTCTTCCGAGAATGAAAGTGTCCCTCTGCTTTGGAAATAACTAGACAAGACTGTGCTGTTTTTTAGCAATGTGTGAATTATACCGGCAGTAATAAATAAGCAATTATTTGTTGGGCTGTTTTTTTTTCCTTGGGTCTTTCTTTTACAGTCTTTCCATTTCTCTGTCTTTTTGTATTTCCTTTTTTTTTTCCCCTCTTTTTTTTTCCCTCCTTCTTTTCCCTTTCTCTTCTCCCCTCCTGCCGCTGCTGCTGTTGCTGCTGTGTGTGTGTGTGTGTGTGTGTGAGTGAGTGATGGGGCAGGCAGGCGCTGCAGCCAGCGGCAGGCAGCGGACAGAGATGCTCGCGAGGTGGGATCCCCGCTCGGCGGCTCTCCGCGGACACCTGTAGGGATCGCTCTGGCACGCACGGCGGCCGCGCACATTCTCACACTCACACCGCGTCCTTGCCACCCTCCTCCCCACCCCTGGTAGACATCACGGGCTCCTGGCACCCTCCCGCTCCTGCGCCCCGCGCACGGAGGCGCAAACCCCTTCCCTTCCTTCGCCCCGCTCCTCCCGCAGCCGCGGCGCCCGCCCAGCGGACCTTGCGCCCCTCTCCCCGCCACGCCTCCCGCATTCCCTGCCCACCACCGCTTCCCCCGAGGGACAGCCCAGCCCCAGAAGCTGCCCGGTAACCCCCGTGAACACACACACACACCCACACACATGCACACCCGCGCGCCTTCCCCACGCACCCCGTCTCCACAAACCTCCCCCTTCCCCTACTCATCAACCCAGGCCCCGCTCACACACAGCCCCCTCCCTCCGTGTCATTGTCCCCGGGAACGCACGCTGTGTCTCACACGGCCAGCCAGCACTCGGCTCTCCGCACCCCCCACGCACCCCAAATCCGCTCCATCACCACCTCCGCCGCAGCGGGGCCCTGCGTCCGCCCGCACGTCCCCTCCCCGCCCTCGGCGCGCCCCGCGGGCTCCCACTGGAGCGCAGCCCCAGGGCGGCGCAGGAGCAGCGGCGGGGCCGCTCCCGCTCGGACGGGCGCGGGCAGCGGGCGCTGCCGCCCCGTCGGGCCGCGCAGGGCGGAGCTGTTCCGGGTGCTGAAACAGGAGTGGCCGCTCGGCTCGGTGCCGCAAGCCAGCGACGCCCCAGCCCGCGGCCACCGCCGAGCCCGGGAAGGCCCTTTGGGGAGCGGGGTTGCGGGGGCTCCCGCTGCGGGCCCTCCCGGGAGCTGCTGGAAAATCCCTCGGCTGGTAGCGACGTTGCCAGAGGTGGCTTCTGCCGGGGGGCAGGGAGGGCGTGGAGGAAACCTGGGGTCTGCCTGCTGCCTGGCCTCTGCCCGCGAAGTTTGGGGGTTCTCTTCTCCTCCCTTTTGCTGCTCTTGCCCACCTCACGTGTGGCAAATAATAAAAATAATCTTGTTGACATTTAGAGGAATAAAATTAAATATAGAGAGAGTAGGAGGTGACTTAGCAGCTCTGAACGTGTCAGGTGCAGGCAGCTGAGGTGTGTGCCTGTTTTTAAAACGTTTCTCCGTGGCAGGGTCATCTCTGCCCCCTCTCCCCACACACGCATGCACACGCACACACCCACACCCCCACACCCCAGCCCAGAGGAGGGCTTGTCAGCAGCTCTGGCCGTGCTATTGTGTCTGCCTAAGTGCTGCTGGCAAAGAAATGTAAGGGAGGGGAAGGGGAAGTGATGAGTGAGGGAGGTGTTGGAGATCCTCTCCTCCATCAGGAGAGGTCTGCTAATACACAGCTTTCAGAAAAGATACAGCAGCTCTAGGGGAGAAAAACAGCCTCTCCGCTGAAATGTTTTGGATGTAGAGACCTCTTCAGAGGATAAGGGTGAACTGTGGCAAATATATAATTTTGAAAACAGAGGAGTTATTCTCTCCTTGCTCTCTTAAATAAGGGCAGCTGAGTAAATATACATAAAATACTGCAACCCATTTCAGGGGACTAGCACCTGGGATTAGCTGATCTGCACTGTGAATAATGTCAACATCAGAGCTGGCTTGAATTGGATTTTCCCTGCCATAGGAGAAAATATCAGCCCCAGAAGAAACCACGTGGCAAAGAAAAAAATGTGGTTTGAAATTTTCAAAAAGCCTTCTAAGAAACTATTGCAATTCTTCTTCACCCCAGGAAAAATAAACCAGTAGGTGTGCCATGCATGGTGAAGCTTGGCAGTTCCTGCTGGGAGCTCAGGCCGCTTTATTTTTTTGACTTGCATTAGAAATAGCCAGAACTGGGCTTGATAACGTCATCTGTATGACTAGGACACTGTAGCTTCACAGGTGATGATGTTTTCACAAATAAATTAAAATAAATTGCAGAATGAGCACCATCTCTTCTGTTTAACATTGTTCTTGTAATAATAAGATGTACTACTGAAATATTTGAAAGTTTTGGAAGGGTAAGTAGTTTATGTTTACATTATGCCATAAAAATGTACTCTAGTATAAATATATATGTTAAGATTTGTGTTTAGCACTGCAACCTATTAAAATTTCTCAGTACTTCCAAAATTACAGCAGCATTTTCCTAATGTCCAACACCAGCTGAAATGAAAAAAATAATCACAAATGTTCACTATTGATCAAATTTGTAATTCAACATGTAATTAATTGTCATTTCTTATTATTCTGTTTCAATTCCTTGCAGATTAGAAAAAAACAATAGAGGAAAATCACCCCCCTGGATCTTAGCCTTGGTCTTTTTCAAGCAAAAAGAAGAGGAGCTGCCAGGCTTTGCATGTCAAGTGGCCACTCAGCTGTTTGACAGCTTCTGGGTTTCAACCCCGTTGGGATTGAGGCAGCTCAAGCAACCACGAGCGATGAGCCCTGTCATCTGCTGACGCTGCTCTAGCATCATGGCAGACAGGCTCTGATATGAAGAGGGGATCCATCCTAGGGAGGCAGCGTTGGGATCCATAATTGGCTTCCTGGGAAACTATAGCTGGTGGAGAGGATGTAAAAAGAGGCGCGCATGTGCCAGGATATTGCTGCAGCCTTGCCGAGCTGGTGGATCCACTTGGAGGAGAGTTTTGTCACTGATCTTGGGTTTTGTCCCGGTTTGGTAATGTTGGCTTTGGGGAAAACTTCTGCTGACTCACCCACCCCTGGACACCTTTTGCAGAGCGTAGCTGGCCAGTGAAGAGATCCAACGGCGCCTTACCCCCGCTGTGGGTCCCCTCTGGTGGCCCCTGGCACCATCTTGTGCCCAACCCGATCCCTTGGGGCAGCTGCAGTCCCCCGCCCCGGGGAGTCTCCCACAGTGACCCCCGCACCCGGGGCGGGGGTGAGCGTGCCCGAAGCTTCCAGCACAGCCGGTGCCCAGCAAGATTTTACCCTGTCTGCCGCCGGGGCCCTGGTGCCGCCCCCCGCCAGCCCTGCCGCCCCGCTCGCCCGCCCCAGGCCGCGCAGGATGGGGGCGGTGCTGGTGCGGCGCGGGGGCTGCCTGCTGCTCTGGCTGGCCCTACTGCTGGGCTGCTGGGCTGAGCTGGGCAGCGGGCTGGAGTTCCCGGGTGCGGAGGGCCAGTGGACCCGCTTCCCTAAGTGGAATGCCTGCTGCGAGAGTGAAATGAGCTTCAACATGAAAACACGCAGCTCCAGCGGGCTGGTGCTCTACTTTGATGACGAGGGTTTCTGTGACTTCCTGGAGCTCATCCTCACCCAGGGAGGGCGGCTACAGCTCAGCTTCTCCATCTTCTGTGCCGAGCCTGCCACCCTGCTCTCGGACACGGCGGTCAACGACAACCTCTGGCACGCTGTTGTCATCCGCCGCCACTTCAAGAACACGACGCTGATCATTGACCGAGCTGAGGCCAAGTGGGTGGAGGTGAAGTCCAAACGGCGGGACATGACTGTCTTCAGTGGGCTCTTCCTTGGAGGGCTCCCGCCAGAGCTGCGGTCGGCGACACTAAAGCTGACGCTGTCCTCCGTCAAGGACCGGGAGCCCTTCAAGGGCTGGATAACAGACGTGCGGGTGAACTACACACAGACGTCGCCGGTGGAGAGCCAGGAGGTGCGACTGGATGACGAGCAGAGCCGACTGTGTGCCAGGGACGACGTCTGCCTCAACGGGGGCGTCTGCTCCGTGCTCAATGACCAGGCTGTCTGTGACTGCTCCCAAACAGGCTTCCGAGGGAAGGACTGCAGTGAAGGTAAGGGGCCATTTCAGCTCGCCCCATCGCCCCCCTCCCCATCGCTCTGTGGAAGGGACGGGTCGGAGGCCAGGCTTGCATGAAGTTTCATCTGTATGAGTGGATCTTCCTCCCTCCCCTCCCTTCCCACCATGTCCCCAGCTCCCTTCTTCCCCACCTTCTCCTCCCCGTCTTCCACATGTCTCTGTGGCCAACCATGGTGCCATCACTCTTGTTCTCTGTGAGGCTGGGTGAGAAGAGGAGGAAGAGGATGTTATCTGAGCATCTTCTGGAAGGGGGGTGGGATTTTGGGTTGTTCTGGGTGCAGGTGTCACTCAGATGACAGGGGGTGGCTGGAACCACGCTCTGGGAGCTGAGGGAGAGGATGTGCATGCTTATCACAAGCAGCCGGTGGTAATTTGGGGAGCAGGGAAAAAGATGCTGGGAATAATTTAACTGGATTAAGTGCAAAGATGATCTGGGCTTGGTTTTTTAGGGTAGAGGAGACCCAGGGTCCACTTTGTATTTGCCTCTGCTATGTCATTGAAATAAAATCAGTGATTTATTTGTGAATTCCTTAAATTGTTGCTGAGGAGGAAGGGGATTAAACAGAGGATTATGTTTTTACATGAATGTGAATGGTACTGCTTTGCAACATATTTAGCAATTCACCATGCCAGTTAGACAGGGAGAACACAAAAGGGCAAGGGGGAAGTACATACTCCAAGACCACAAAATGACTGAGTAGTTTTACCAAGGAAGAGGCAACCTAGAAAAAAACAGCAGTTTCCTTAATCTCATCTACAAATAAATCACTGGGTAAAATATGATTCATATTCAGTGCCCACTGTTTTTGGCAAATGGAAAGAATGTGAATGTTTACTTTGCAGATGCATGCAGGACTCTTGTTTTTATTATTTTGTTAGTAAATGTAGCATTGCTTGCAGCTCTTTAGGCACAGAAATTACGTATGTTGTGTACCTAGAGCAGGACGTGAAGGTGTGTAAATGAAATAAGAGCAAATATGTCAAGGGAAAATATGATTATCATGTCAAAATGGGAGAGCAAATACCTAAGTTTAAAATGTAAAAGGTAAATATGAATAAGATATTATCAAGGCCAAATTAAGATCTTCACTGAGTGGCTGCATGACATTTATGGCTGAATAATTTGCCTTTAGCATTTCTATCAGATTTCACTCATTATAAGAAAGAAAACATCATTTGTGACTGTGCTTTATTATGTAACACCTATCCTTAGTGTCAATACTCAAAACGCTACAGTCATTCTGCATCCTGTTTACTTTATCAGCTGTTTATCTCTCATCTGCCATTTGTGAAAAATTCAAACTCTATTAACACTAAAAATAATTTTTATAGGAGAAAATAATAGTTTCAGAAAATTAGTCATTTGTACTTTCAATTGCACCCATTCCCAGAAACCCTAAAATGAAATACCTTTTATATTAGGCAAACCATCTCAATTGATTTAGCATTAGGGTATCAATTTTTAATATATGATACTACAAAACGTATAGGTGTATGTACAATATTGAATTGTCTTAGCATCTCTGAATTAGGACCTATTATAAAGAAAAATAAAATTATGAGGTGTAGCAGCTTTGTTAAAGCAATAATGGTAATTTAAATACTATTAATACTATTATACATTTATATGCCCTTTACACGAAAACACAGTTTATTTATTTAAAGTTATTTTGTACATATAATACCTATGTGAAAGAGTTCACGTAACTGCATGTGATATCAGTTAGAAAAATTATGTCCTTTACATAATAATAGGTTCAGTGGCTATTTTTAAGGAACATTTTTATGTTTAGAGTGAATGTTAGTGAAATACATATCTAGATTTATATTTAGTGAAAATTGTATGGAACTTTTAAGAAGATGACTCTCAAAATAACATTTAGAATCCCTCCCAAATTAAGGTAAAATGCTGACTTCATTTAAGTGCCAGTGGTTTTACAACTGACATCAGTGGGATCAAGATTGTCCTCACATGTCCCTTGACTACTGAGAAGCCTTATAAAATAATAGTAAGACTTACAATTTTAGCAGAAAGTGTTCAGATTTTGATTTTATTTGAAACAGGGGGTAACATTTGCCCCGACAGCAATATAAATGGAACTACATTGCAGTTTATACCTCTTAATTGAGAAAAGGGAGCAACTGACACTTCCATCAGTCAAGTTTTGATGAAGGGATTAGAAGTTACTCATATATGCCAGCAAAGATATTGAACTATTATAAATTATTTATTATTCTAGGAAACGGAAAAGGCAGAAGGACAAATAAAGCCTTTATATCTGCCAAGAAAGAAACCTTGGCTTCTTCTCTTTAGTTTTTTGTAGCCAACATAGACATTAAGCTGTTGAACTTTGATCTTTTGTTCCCAGAATGTGTAAATTTCCCACAAGCCTTAGAAAGATGGCCATTGCTAGAGGATCATCTCAGGCTGCAATTATCTGTAGGGATCTTTTGAGTTTTCACTCCTACCCTTGTTTTGGTTTTTGTTTAAAAATATTTTTAGATAGGAAAACCCCCCAACTTTCAATTTTTATCTGAAATTGTAGCCATGTGTCCTAGTTGATACCTTTTCTATAAAGGAGAAAGATGGTAATTAAATTCTATTTTCCTTGGCTTTTTTAAATTTTAAATAAATAATCTTTTTGTCTTGGGTTTGTTGTTGTTCTATATCTCTGCAGTCTGGTAAAACACAGAGTTCCTCAGTGTAATGAGGAGTGTAGGAATTAATATCAACAACAACAAAGAAAAACTTTTCTACCCTGACTTGCATGTTTAGGAATTAAAAAATAACAGATTTAGAGTCAAAGTTTCACATCTTAAGATGCCATTTTTAATACAAGTTCAGTTATTTTCAGGAGAAAAACTGGTGGGTTTTTTTCCCTGATTTTCATCTTTGAAAAGCTTATTAAGGATCCCTGAAGTAATTTTTTTCCTTGTAAGAATGAAATTCAACCAAGTTTTGGGTTGTGGTTTTTTTTGTTTGTTTGTTTGTTTTTGGTTTTGTTTCTTTTTTTTTGTGGCTTTGTTTTTTTTTAACCCATAGTAACGTAAGCTATTTCCAGTAGGCTTAACTGGTTTTACGCCTGTCTAAATCAGGAGTAGCTCCATTTATGTTTTCTGAACTACACCAGTATGAGAGCAGTGCAAGCTAGGAAAGAACCACTCAGTCATTCCTTTTGTTCCAGTAGGATCTAAGTTCTCTTCAATGGGAGCACTGGCATGAATCACAGAAAGACTGGAATTTTGATTAAATGTCAAGGATGTGCAGTCCATAGCAAAGAAAACTATGATCTCTAGCAGTTCCCTGGTTGATAGGCCCATGAATAAAAACAGTACAAGCGCCTTCTAAAAGAGAAAATAAAATCTTGCTTTGTACTGAAGAAGGCAAGGGTATATTATTCCACATAATAATAGTGACTCAGTAGAAGGAAAAATACACAAAATTATAATGAATTTTATTAGGAATAAGACTAGCATTGAAATAAACCCTGATTGCTATATCAATTTTCTGATAAGTTTTTGACATACATTTCAATTTTCTATTCAGTGAAAATTACAATATTTCCTGAAATTACTCAAACTGGTAAGGCTTGATTCTATGATAAGGAGAGATTTTTATTAAAAAGACCAACTTTAAAGTCAGATATTTAGTGCATTAAGTCAAGGTCCTAGATGGTAAAGGAGAATACATGATTCATATCAGTGAACCTCAATATTCTTCTTGTAATTTTTCTCCTTAAGTTAAAATTTCAAAACAAAAAGCCCTATTTTGCCTATTAAATGACTAAAGTAGTCACCTTCTGACTTTACACACACACAAAAAGGTATCATTTTCCTTTCATCCTCATTTATGTAACAATAACCTTGTCCAGTATCCTGTCTGAGAAAGTAAGCAGGTAGCTCTAAAAGAGGTAGTAAAACACGTGATGCATTGATCTGGGGGAAGTTTCTCACTGATGCTAACTTCTTGTCATTCCATGCCCTTCTGCTTTTCCGTATCTCTAATGGCTTGAAAAAGTTGCAGAGAGCATCCTTTATCTTTTTAAAATATAGCTTCTCTACTTAACTCAATATTAGCATCTATGCAGACAATTGCTCAGTGAATTCAAACAATTCCTGTTTATAACAGAATGTGTTTTAGCTGTTCCACTGAGTTTCTGGTTTGTGAGAAAAGTGAGGACTGTTCAGGCAGCTGTTCACTGTAAGAGATACTCTTCCTTGTCAGATTTTCAGAAGCTGATGCCAGCTACGGTTTGAACTGTGAAAGTGATTTTTGAGGGAGTCAGTTCCAGATGTCTCAGCCTAGCCAGCATTTAGATTTGTTTGTTTGGGCTCTGAATATACTACACCAGTCTTTGTTGTATTTCATTTTGCATGTTAGCTTTTTAAAAAGCCATCCAATATTTATATCTCTTTGCAATTTTTGATATTTTAATCCATTTTGTTCTCTTTATGCCTTGAATGCTTTGAACTTCTTTTGGCATTAATTATCTATTGCAAGTTGTGTGTTTGAGTGAGATGTTGTTGAACTCATTGCCTATAGTCAGTCTTAACAGAGTAGTCACCGTGGTCTTTATCCCCCTTGAATCCTAGCTAAATGTACTTTGGATTAGTAAATACTGTGAACAAAACTTGCTTTTTTGATTTACACTTCAGAGTCTTTATCTGCATGATCTGTATTTTTTCTGCATGCTGAATTTCTTCTCAGTGCCAGTGGCCACTGGGGTGATGTTGGTTAAGAAGAAAGGCTAGAAATGCAGCAGAGATTGTACTGAGGTTCTGTATATGTACAAATTATGTCAATAATTTAACAACCATTATTTCACTTTATTTAATATTTTTAAATGGTAACTTTGTTGTCAGAGTAGAACCTTGAGAGCAGATAGTCAAGTAATCAAAAAGTTGTTCATCACCGTGTTATATCTGTTACATTTACTCAGTTTAAAGCACAATTTTGCATCATTTTCCTAATGAAATTTGATATAGAATTTTGTTTGCCAGGATTCAGCATTATGGGATATTGATTTCAATATCTGCCTCATGTAAAATCACAGGAATTTAAATAGTGTTTCACTGGTAATTAGGAGTTGGCAGTCTGTTTTATATTAACTTTGAAGGAAGTTTCTTGTCGCGTATTACTAATCCTTTCAAAATGCTGACCTTGAAATACTTATAGCCTAGATCTTGGTACTCCAGGTAAATAATATTTTAAATAGTGGGGTGGTTGGTTCCCTTTGGGCCTAGTTGAGGTGCTGAGTCCTTGTTAAATATAAGACTATATTGTGAATTATAGACAGAGACTATGCTAGAAGAATTTATATCTAGCACCATAGGACCTTGTATCAGATTGGTCATATTAATTCAGAATTTCAAAATAATATATATTAAAATTGTCTATGTTTTGATGTAATTGCAATTCAAAGCTTGCAGACATTTTGGACCAGATGTACTTGGTATTTTGTCTCAGCTGAATGTTGGTTCCCTGGGAGTCTTTTAACAGTAGATGCTAGCCACAGATTTGTGGGATTTTACCCCACCATCATTACTGACCTGATAGACAGGAATGGGGAAACAGGCTGGAAATTAAAAATGAGTTCTTGATAGAAATAGTTTTATGTAGAGGTTAACATTAACATATACATCTTGAAGGGTTCATGCTTATTTTAATAAACATATTAAAATTGGTTGGTAACTTAAAAGAGAAAGCTTCATCCATCTGCCTTGGTGAATCTGTTTTATCTACCAGAAAGCTTGGTGTTCCTTTTAGAAAACATAGAACCATACCAGTTTCTGGAAAAATGCTCTGTCCAGTTTGTTGTGCTGTAGTTGAAACTTGTGTACCTTCATAAACACATGATTTCCAGAAGAGTGAAGGGCATTCTGAGGTGTTGAATAGCTTTGTGAACCTGAGGACTAAATCCTAGAGACCAAACATATTACAGGAAATGATTGGTTAGAGTATGACAGACATACATTTAATTGTGTTATATATAGAATTGACTAACAAAGGGTAAAGAATACTTTCTTGCCTTTATTTAGTTCTATGCTGAGCTGGGACCATAATTTAATCTTTTACAAAAGATGTACACTTTCTTGAATGGCAGTTTCTCCTTCTGTACTGTGATGATGATATCTGAGTTTATCACAAGCACTTCACCAGCCTGGATTATATTGTCATATATGCAGAACTCAATTTTTCAGCTCAGATGCTCTCCTGCCAAGCTAAAAAGTAGTTGTATGTGGTGAATGCATGCAAATGTATAGCTGTTCTTCTGGATCTTGGAATAGAATCAGTAAGATCAATGAGTGCTTCAATGAATAAAATACCTGCAGTAACTAATGAAGTAATGAAGTAGGAAAACCCACACGCTTTTGATGGGGCATTGCTTTCTCAGTGACTCTGGCCAGTTCACACCAGTTTTTCAGTTTGCCTTCTCATCTGTAAAGTTAAACTACTCCATACAGGAGCTTTTGGTAGGATATTTTTCCTGGTCATCAGATACTTGAAAGATCAGAATTTCTATTAAGGATATAGCTGAGTGTTCAGAATAGTGTGCTTTCTCTTGCTTTTTTGTCTGCCACTGTCTGCCATTGTTCTGACTAGACATTGGAAAAGATGTAGCTTGTCACCTGCCAGCCACTTCTCCTTTGACAATTCAGCTCTTCTCATGGTCACAACAGTTCTCACCCTTTGTAACATTACACCTGTATAGAAGTCATCCTTATTACTGTAAAAGGATCCTTATTACTGTAGAATGATCTAGGATTTAATGTCTGAGCAGAGTGAAGAACTCTTGCTCCTAGTCAAAGAACATAATTTTTTAGTTTCATTCTCTTCCATTTTCAGTGAAAAATCTGAGGGTGAAAGTGAGAGGTGGCCTCAGTTATGAGCCTTGTTTGAGCTTATCGAGAAATGAGACAGAGGTAGTTGGAAGCTCTCTGCAAGAACAGGATTTTGTGATGAGATTTTAGACTTCTTTAATGCTATAGAGTGTTATGTCCTAATAAGCAGCAGATTTGGCAACTTTTAGATATCAAAAAAAAAAGTGTTCTGTTTTCATTTTCCACTGGAGTCAATTTGAAGTTCCATTGACTCAAGTTTGGAATTAGGGCAAACCTAATAACCTGCTGATTCTGAACTTATTATTCAAGTAGGAATATGAAAACAGAAAGAACTAGGGCAAATTAAATAACCTGCTGATTGTGCCTGTAGTATTCATTGGGGAATGTCTATAGAGAAAATACTTTTCATAAATTCTGATATTTATTACCATGATCATCATCACTATAATTATTCATTGATTTAATACGTGCCTTATGAACCATGCTGGAAGACTGAAGTTACATGACTAATTTTGTCTTACATTTAAGACTCACTATGCTTTGAGGGAAAACCTAGTTTTCCTAACAAATGGATGGTGCATTCACTGGAATCACGTTTGCAGTTGCTGCCACTACAAACTGTGAAACAGTGGATTTTACCTATTTAAGTGTTACATCCCAACAATGCTACACAGGTGTGCAAGTCACAGATTCCTTTCAGACTGTGCCACATTGCCCAAGGTCTTGAAATGAGAACATTTGACTACTTGATTTTGTCTGGAGAAAGGGCTCTTTGCATTGCTTAAAGACAGAGAAACTTGTTTGATTCCTCCCACAGTGGTGTCTTTTTGTAATTGAGTGAGTGTGTACAGCCATTAAGGAGGTCACTGGCATTACCCTATGCACCTGGAGATGTATATCATGGTTTCAAAGTTTCTGAATTACGTTTTAATTTCCAATGCAGAGTGACCTTCTTGTTCAACTTCTTACTCTTTCGTGCTTTTTAGCTTTAACAAAAAAAACATTTTAAAATTACATTTTTGTCAAAGGAGGTATTTCCATTAAGAAAAGATTCCTTGAGAAAGATTGCATATATGTAATATAATTTATATGTACTTTCTTTTGAATAAGTGTATAGGAAATCACAGAATTAGTGACTAGACATGGAGTGAAGATCTGTATCTCAATACTGTCATTTTCTTTAGAAGCTTATCCTGATTCTTCTTTGTTTCCAAAGGTGACAACAGGAATCTTTACACACATATCAGCATTTATACAATGGGTGTCTAGGGCACAGCCATAATGAATAGCTTTAGAATGAATTACGGTCTTGTGATGTAAAGATTATATTCATTGTTAATAAAAGTGGGAGAATAGAGTCCTAATGCTAGGAAAAAAAGTGCTCTTCAGCCTTGAAGATGTTATCTTTCCTGATTCTGAATCATGCTAGTGTGATAAAAGTGATATAAAAAGTTTGGATTCTACTGGTTGTTGCACAGCAACAGGCTTACATTTTACATTTGAAATTTTTTTTTTGTATATTTTACATTTGTAAAACCAGACTTTTGATGTAGAAGCTCCAGG
>WAAE01006940.1:0-36326 GCA_013400495.1 Nicator chloris
TGGTCTGCTTGCTGTACTATATAATGCAGTCAGTCATGTAATAAAGTGAGTTCTCTTAGTTGAACCCGGGTCAGAGTTCGTGTAGTGCTTCGAGTGTGGCAGTGCGACACTCTCCTCAGTAAAAACCTATTTTCTAATTTCTGCTGCATGCACAATAATGACACCATAAAAAATGATAAGGAAATGGTACCAAATAGTGTTCTAGAACTGCTTTTGACCCACATTTACATTTAAAGTAGTTTTCATGTATTATGCTGTGTTTGCAGAGTTTAAAGGTGCTAGTATTGTTTTCTTTCTCCTTTTAAAAATGAGTATTATTTTCATGCTAATCTATCCTATTGATGGGAAGCATCTTTAAAGAATAAAAAAAAGGCAAATATAACAGATTTTCATCCATTCTAGATATAATCATCATTATCAACAGACCGACATTGAATTAAAAAATAAAATTACATACAACTTGTTAAGTCAAGAAATTAGGTTGCTTAATGCTTCAAGGGCACTTCAAAGTACATTAATCATTATTGCATTAAGTAGTATCCAAAATTATTATACTTGCAAGAATATGCTTGTTGGGATAACTGGCAAACGCTGTGTTTTTACACTGCAAAGGGGAGAAGGAAAGTTTGGGAAGGCAAAAGTCTGGTGTGGTTTGGAAGAGGATATCATTATTCTAAGAGGAAAAAACATACATCTGGATGGCAAGAAAACTCTCTGACCACATCCAAGGAGTATTTTAGGATGTACTGTCTTTCCCTGTAATGTCAGTCAGGCATAGAACACCCACTTGCCTCTATGGACACTTCTATCCCACAGATATCTCTGTGAGGTCAGTGCAACAAAACTGTAGATCACCAGGGGAAAGATAATTATGCAAGAGAAAGCTTCATCTTCCCCTGATTCCTGGTGAAATTCTGCCACTGATGGGGAAACACCATGTGAGCAATGTTATCCAAAGGTCCCTGTATTGGTAGCAGTACTGTAACATACCTTCCTGTATGCTGTTCTGGAGGTGGTTGACAATGGCTCCTAGGATAGTAGACAGGCTCATCACCTGTGCACACTGTGCCAGGCCTAAGGTAAACAGTTCGTTCCAGCAGGCACGCACAAGGCTCGTGTTACAGTCCTGCCTACGAACAGCACAAAATCAAACAACGCTAGCTAGTTTGCATAGCAGCTTGGTATTGCCCTATGTATAATTATGTTATATAGAACAATTCATAATAAGGATTAATCTATTGCAAAACATTTTGGTAACAGGCATAAATTAGTATATTACAAGTATTTCAAGAAGCAGAAAGAAATTATAGACTATGGGAAACCATTTCAGGTTATTTGTGAAATGGTGCTCATCAATTTTTTAGTAAGGTATCAAAAACAAGCATTTAATTTCTACAAATTCATGCTTGCTTTTAATTTAGCTTTAGTTTCTGTAACCACAGTAACATCAGATATTGCAGTTACCCTCCCCTCTGCCATCTTCTATTTTATTCTTCAAAACGGGAAATATTGCATAGTCTTCACACATTTCAAAGTATTCATTAAAAATTAAACAATATCATAAAAAAAAGTTCAAAATAGCTGGGAAGTGTTCAGATCAGTGCTTAAATTCATTCAAAAGCAAACCATTCAAACAGAGTATGTCCATTTACCCAAGAGCTTGAAATGCAGGTATGGACCTAGCCCAGTGCATAGAGAGGAAAAGGAGTCGTGATGCTGACTCACAGATGTAGTGTACATTAAGGTACTCTGGCATCGGACTGGGCATTGTCAGCTGCAAAAAATAAAAGTACAGTACAAGACATATAGTTCAGACATAAACCAGTTTTTATCCTCAATGAAATAACCAGCAAAAACATTCACACAAATCTCATAGTCTATCACAATCAACAGTGTAACAAGAAGTTGTCAAAGGAAAATTGTACTACATATCTCATTACTACTGGCAAGGAATACAAACAAGGAATATGAGACAAGAAATTATGCAGGAGCTCATACATCTTAAGCATTAGTTTGTTTAGTAAGACATTTAAAGAAGCACATACCTTAAATGTGACATGTGTATCTGTAAGTAGGGGTCCTTCCACTTCAATAATTGGTGTTGACTGATCTCTACTGATTACATGAATATTTCCTCCTCCTGTAGGATCCATCCCATCTGCCAAGTTATGAGCTGTTGTACCATCTGTGGTATTAAGTGCTTTAGCCAAAGTATCAAACGCCCTAAAAATAATAAATAAGTAAACAATGAAAGAGTGCTTCGTTAGATCTTAAAAATTTCACAGTGCTCAAATTAAATGCTATAAAACATTTCCTCTTAGAGGCAAAGTTCTCATACACAAGAACTCTTTAGGCTGACACAAGGTCAGACTTTTCACTACAATTTCATCTCTCTGTACTCTTTGGGCATGAATAAAACAAATAGATGTGCCCACATATTGCTGGTAAAAGATCTCCCTGTAAGGGAAGGATTTTGTACTGTAAATCCTGCTCCGATAGTTTCATCCTAGTATTTGTACTAGTAAAGGGGCCTTGTGCTGTGCTGGTTGTGACTGGGATAGAGTTAACTTTCTTCACTGCAGCTAGTATGGGGCTGTGTTTTGGATTTGTACTGAAAACAATGTTGATAACATAGAGATGTTTTTGTTACGCACAGCAGTGCTTGCACAGTGTAAAGGCCTTTTCTGCTTCTTGTCCTCCCTGCAGTGAGGAAGCTGGGCGTGCACAAGAAGTTTGGAGGTGGCACATGCAGGACAGCTGACCCCAAGTGATACAAGGGTTATTGCATAGTTTGTGAACCAAATCTGGTCTAGCTACAGAACACTACATTTGTAACAGAGGACACAGTTCTTCACAAGAGGGCAAGAGCCAAAACTGATTTCTGGTTTTGTGTTTCAAAGTAGAGGCAATCTGGCAATCTGTACTGTGTCTGGTGTAACAATGCCAAATTCCTTTAATGAAGGAGTGTAAGGATACACCACATAGAACACAAATTGCTAAATAAGGTGTAAATATAAATGCATACCGTGTTATCTCACTTGCAGATTGCTCCTCTTGTTGAACTTCAGAAGTATCTCCATTATTTAGCGAGTCACTGAGATTAGCAAGAGATGTTACAACATTTGCTAGTGTTCCTAAGGCACCCTGGCTTGTTTCAGCCTAAAAAAGAAACACTGTATTAGTAAATCAAAATTATAATTAATATATAATATGTAATTTCCCCTCCCATTTTTAATCTTTTTGTTCTTTTTCCCCTACACACCTTTTCCTTTCCCCTGAACGTCAGGAAGAACAATGGCTCTCAATTATCTTTAAATCCTGTTGTAATTATCAATCATAGTCCCAGATGAGACATCATATGGAGAACTACCTGTGGCTGACCTTTTGCAGAAATATGCTTGCCAAAAGAAACCACAATCCTATTGGTCAATTTATTACATCCATTCATACAGTTCTTCACACTTATCATAGCCTTGTCTTCTCATATTTAAGACTATGTACAATAGGTAAAGTAATCTGAACAAATTAATAGATATGCTTAGAACTAAAGTGAGCCAGTAATACCTTTGATTCAGCAGCTAGGAGGACTGTACCATCATCCCTGATCAAAGGCTGCTGAATATTCACAAGCATTCCTGGATCAAGAAGACCGGCTGACCTGTTCAAAAGCATAAGGCATCTGATGGTCAACAGTATTTTCCATTAATCAGAAGAATGTGTAACAACTTATGACAGCATAAAAAGAATCATCAATTTTTAAATAAACAATTTAGTGAAGCTTACAGTTTATCAGGATTTAAGTCTTTCTGAAACAGTTCCCAAAAAGTAGCTTGAAAGACAGAAAGACTGAAATATCTTTTAATTTCCAGTGCAAAACAATGGCAACTTCCCAAATGCTATCTTCTCATTTGCTTTTTGTTCTGGTTTAGTCTGCTTTAAAGAAAGCTGATGTCTTCTAATGCTCACAGAAGTCACCTAGCAGCTGTAGTTTTATATTAGACTTTGGAGGAAGGCATAACTCTGTATTCCAAACAAGACAACAGCCAGCACTGAATAAAAGTAATAAAAATATTTTTTACGTTCCAAAATATAGTCAGAAACAGTCATGTAATCAAAGCTTGCATAAAATCTCTCCTGCCTTTACTTCTGCTGCTTTTTGATCAAATATCCTTCCCCTCTGCTGTATCTAATTTAGGGAGACAGTGGAAAGTCTTTGCAGTCAGCAAGTTTAGTTGCTACTTACATGATGCTCCAAGTGTCCATAACACGATACCAATGCACACAACACAGGTGCAGGCTGCAGGACGTTACAGTACAAGGGGACTGACACTTACAGCTATCATTGTAAACAAGCACAGGCAGCAATTTATCACCTATGTTCTGAATCCTACATGCATAACAGAGTGGTTCTTAATGACTACAGTATTGTTTATAGGTCTGTCATGCATCTGCAGCCCAAGGAAATTTCTAAGCAGCAAATGTGTCTGTGAGTACTTCTTTCACACAAGAACACTGAAAAACAATTGTCCAAAAAACCTGCAGCCCAAACTTCCCAGCTGCAGTGTCATTTGTTCAACAAGGAATATGTATATAAAAAATTAAATGCACACACTTCCCCCCATATGAAAACTGAATAATGAAATCCAATTTTTTACATGGTTCTCAACCATTCATAAACTACAGTTTTTATAATGTCGTATTTAACCTAGACTTTTTTTATTCTATTCAGAAAAAAGAATTCTTGCCTTTGTTTGTAATGATGTGCATTTTCACACCCACTGCCTAAGGACACATCTGAGTGTGCAGGAACCACCTTGGAGCATCTTCCATATAGTAAAAGGAAGCTGCTGTTTTGCTGTTGTTGAAACCAGTCTCTTGCGATCTGAATCAGAAGCCATTGAGTCTCCCTAACTACTGTCTTTAGGAGAAGGAAGCCCGAGTCTGCCATTTGCAGACCTGACTTCAGAGAAATGTTAACCCAAATGCATCACAGCATTAGCCCACATGCTTTGTGCTTGAATGTCATTCACTTGCTCTGCATTGCTCTGACCTGGCTGGACAAGAGCCAGCTCTGAACTGAAAACCACGTATCTGTATGCAGATATAAAACTTTCATGAGAAGCAGAACCTACATTGGCCTTGGTAATGGAAACAGATGATGTGTGCATTAGAGTTCTTTTCTGTTCCCTCTGAGATCAGAGGGGAGAAAGAATAGCGGTGTGACTGCAAAGTAATATGCACAAATAATATGAAAGAAGATGTGTGGAACTGAGGTACTTACCGTGTCCCATCTTTATCTGCTACAAATGTTGGAGTTGCTATTAGAGGGCTTCGAAGATCTTTTCTTATATAGATTTTTTCAGTAGAAGCTGCACAGTTAGTTGGTTTTTCACGCTGTACATCAAAAGGCTTTCTTTCACTTTGAACTGCTACATAAAGATAGAAACATACAGATTTGAAAGGAAATAATTGAAACAAAAAATACAAAAAGTAAGTAAAATTCCTGCAGTTATGATAGTGTAGCAGCTCAGTGCAAAACTGGAAATTTAATACCAAGAGTGAAGAAATGCAGGCTCCAATGTTAGTATATCTGTGAGTATGTTTATTTTTATATATGCTTTTAACTAAGAAAGTCACAGATTGATCTTTTGCTTCAAGTTTTGCTGATCTGGAAAAAATATTACTCTCTTTATTTGGCATTTGATAAGATGGAAGATTCTACAGATTGTGTTTTCAATTTGTTTACTTTTTTTTTTTAATAGACACAGCTATATCTAAATGTTAGGCACATTCCTATTCTGGATGACACAAAATAATGCAAACCCAGAAGGAACCCTGAAAAAGTCAAGAGGCAAGTTACCTGAGAGGTGCAGGTAAATTCCTTGAGAGGATACCCGCTGCATGACATACACTTCACTAACAGCCATTAATTCCACCCAGGTAGGGAAGAGCATTCCAAAACTAATCCATACATAATCTAAATACATATACTTGAGAATTGAAATAAACTAAGTTCAGTCTCCGAAGTGCCGAACAAATGTAGCGGATTTTTTAATAAAAATATTAAGAAGCAGTTACTTTGTAACTTTTAAATAAAATGAAAAGTGCAGCTTTATTATATTAAAATGCTATTATTAAATATATTACAGAAAGTTATCCTTATAACCAGCAAGCATTACTTAGTTCCTCGTTTTATTTTTGCTAATGTTATTACTATTAGCAAAATTTAGGGGCTTAAAAGGTGTCATATCAAATTTATTTGCTTGGTGAATATATATTAATTAATCAGAAGCCTGATCCAAAGCCAGTGAAGTCAGTAAACATATACCCTAATCATATTGGGATAAGAAAGGTTTACTTTCTGGAAATGCAGCAGCTTTTCTTGTACAAACATCTCATCTTATATCCAACACATTGTGTGCAAAGCACCAGAATCATCACAATGGGTCTGGAGTTTCAGAGTGCAAATACAACAATTATGTCTCTGTTTACAGCTTAAAGTTCTGCCTCCCTTGAACTCAGTGGTGGGAACTTAACCTGCTTAGATCAGATCACAAAACAACCTTTTAATTGTTTCACATAGTGCTAAATTGAAGAACAGGTGATATAAACTGAAAACAAAAATACATTGAAGCAAGCGTTTGGCTGCTAGCACTGGAAATGTATGAAGTACTGCATACAAACATGAAAGCATATTTTAAAACACATGACAGCTTATACAATGCCTCATAAAACACTGCTGACAAATTATCAAATTAACGTAGAAATTTACAAAGAGGGGAAAAAAAAGACTAACTACTTTCTATCACTGGTTGAAAAAGCCGCAAAAATAAACTGGAAGGAAAGCAGAGTCTCAAAACGGAATACTGGACTCAAATACATGTCAATCTATGTCAAAATATTTTCTATTATAGACATACACTGTGTCTGGAACATTCATTCTAAGTGAGGCCGTAACTGGGCTCCTCAAAGTCAACAGGACTTGGAGACATGTACTGTTGACTTTGAGGTTTGCTCAAAACAACCATTACTGCACCTCAGACATAAAATGGTGATGAAAGAAAGGTGCATTAGATGCTGCCAAAAGTTGTTTCCTTCAAACAACATATACCAAAACAGAGGGAACACACTAACAAGTGGTAGTCCACATAACTGTTATTTGATAGGCACAATATCACATCAAGTACTTAACACTCACATTCCATTTTCATGCCCATCTCTAGACATTTCTTAAGCCTACAAAACTGGCATCGATTCCGATGGTGTTTATTGATGATGCAGTCCTGGTTGCTACGACAACTGTAGGTCAAATTCTTCCTTACACTCCTTTTAAAGAAACCTTTGCATCCCTCACAACTGACAGCACCATAGTGACGACCTAGGAAACATATATATTGTTATCAGTTGGAAATTACTTATATTTTAGCATAGAAATATTCATTTTAAGCAAGTAAAACACTGTAAGTCACCCTTTAAATTTGTTTTGTATTTGTGCCAACATTTTGGACCATGAAAGCATTACTATAGTCTCACAATATATTTCTGGTTTACCTATTGTCAGGGGTTTTGGTGAGAGAGTGAAGAGAGGAAGGCTCAGCCTATTTCTGAACGTGCAGTTGATGAAGGTGTAGCTCCCATTCTGCCTAAGTACAGACACAATTCTATCTGCTGTTACAGACTATAGGATACATTTAGAGAACATACTGGCTAAGAGCTCAAGTAAATTCAGAAAACAAGTAATTTTACACCAAAATGTAAAATGCAGTCTTCATTTAAATTTCCTGTCCATATTAATTCTGGTATTGTTTTAATTACATAAACACTTAAAGAAATAAAAGAAAGTGAGAAAAAGAGACAGAAGGGTGTCTTCTCTCTAGGATGAAAGCACAGAACACCCCCTTGACGAATATAAAAATTTTATCTTAAGACTCCTTGTTACTGCATGGATCTGAAACACTGAGGATTCACATGATCCCTGCTTGACTTGTTTTGTGATAGCAGAAGAACAAAATCTACTAGGAAGTATTAAGTTTGTTAGAGAGCACCAAGAAGCATTTTCTTGGAGTAGTTAGACATTTTTAGGTGACATGTTTATTTCATGGTTGTGCATCACTGTGGGGAACTTGACTACATGCTTGAAGTAGTCTTTTTCAATTACCAGGAGTGATTTAATCATTATTTATCATCTTTCAGCCAATTTATCATATGCTTCAGTTCAAGGAAAAAAAACTAGTGTTCTTCCAAGCAGAGTTTAGCTATTTTTTGTGTATAGATACAGAGTATGTTGTATTTTTCCATTTAAAAACTCAATTGCTTTTGCTATGAGCATAACTAAATTCAGTTAAAGCATATGAAAAATCATCTCTTCATCCCAGTCATCCTTTCAAGCAAGTTTCTTCAATACCACTTTGTAGGCTTCCTTACCTGATGCTTTATCACCACAGACGACACAATATTCTACTACCTGGGGCCGCTGAACATCAGTTTTTCCTAGCAGACGTTCCACTGAAGCAGAATCTGTCACTATCTAAAGCAAAATTCCAGAACAAAAAGATGTAATTAGCCAGATAACAAGGTAAGGAGTTTTGCCTATAGAACAAGATTAGGGTATCAGCTAAGAAGAGGGGACTGAATTTATGAATAAGTATGACATGTGAAATGAAATTAAGTAGTATAAAATACAATTTAATAAGAGTTCTTACAGACAATAGTAAGACTTTTGAAACAGTCATATCAAAACAAATTACAAATAAAATTGCTAGCTTTGTTTAGTACATTTTGTACAAATGTTTCCTCACTTGTGCAATCAACAGTATTTTTCCCTTCTTGCAAATACTCTCAAGTAACTGCTACATTTTAGCCAAAGATGGTTGGCTTTCAGATGCTATTCCCATCTGTCTCTTCTCTGGCTATTAGGGATGTATGTTTCAGGGGGGATAGCCTGGAGCTCAGATCTGCCACAGAACAGTTTAGCTTCCAAAGGCCTTGGATTCCAAAGCTTCTGCTCTGAACATTCCATTTAACCAAGAAAAATTTAAAAACTCAACCCCTCTGTAATTTCAGATATCCTATTTAGCATGTAAGAATGAATTTTAGAAGACTGTTAATACAATTTTTTAAATATTTAAGTAAAAATTACTCTTCTTCCTGTAAAATACTCTCTATTGTAACAGTAACAATAGTACTTTTTCTTTTGTTTTATTCTTTTCTTTAAGACCGCTAGGAAGAAATCTGAAATTTCACGAGAGGTAGATTATTATTTACATCATTGGCTTTGCAAAGCTCCTGTTCATGTAGATTACGCTCAAGTACATAACAAAAAAAACCATAATGGAGCTTTATTGAAATGTTTAGATACTGAATGTAAAGTACGAACTCATGTAAATTTGCTCAGGTGAGTTGTATCGCTGTATATCTGTGACTCTTGAGCAGACTGAGAAATCCTGGCACTTCTCACAGACACTGTCTTAAGAATTCACTTATGTCTTTGGAACTTGAAAGAGAACACACGATGAAGGATGATGACTGCAATAGAATACATGCAGTACGTGAAGACTGAAGGATTTATGATTGAACAATGAAGCCTAAAATTAGTATGTCTGATCCACGTCACAAGAAAACTACTGTAATTGGTCTTAAAGCAATTTAGACTTAATTTAGAAACAAAAAAATTAAAACCAAAACTCCGTGGTTGATCTAATTTACTGTATTTACCTGAATTCTGCCTGGCACAATGTTGTCTGTGGTGGTAAAGATAAGCTGCTTGGCATTAGATGTCTCAGGTGCTGCCAAGATCACCTTTCCTGCACCAGTTCCATCTGGACTAGCTAAAATGAACTGTTGCTTTGGAGATACAGCTGAGTCCACTGCTGTCACTATTTGAATTTTCTGACCTGTTTGCTGATCTGTCACAATCTGTAAAACATTGAAGAAATTCATGACCATAGTAAATTTTATGTTTTAAAACCTTTCATTCCATCTCAGAATTATATCTGAAAAATTACAAAGAAGCTCTCTCCAATTTTTCTTTATAGACGGCACTAAGGAGATGTTCCCCAGTTAACATTTATCTATGCATTTTTTACCTATATATTTTATGTAATATATTACTCCCTAAAGTTATCAACAAAAGATGGAATCAGGCAGCCTTATTGTTTCACATGCTGATTCTCAGGATTCTCTTATGATGGAAGGTTTCTGTTTCTGATACAGTTGTCTGGTTGCATGATCTCTCTTTTGCCTGGTAGAGTAACCATATCAATATGCATTAGTATTTCATTAAAATGTAGTAAGTCCTATATGATTTGCCATTGAATACATTCTGATACATTAATGCCATCTTTTTATTATCTGCCAGTAACAAAGACCCACTGTGCAGCATTCCTGAAGGCCAACTTTGTGCCAAACAGATTAATCTTGTACTGCCTCCTAAATAAGTGGGAAGAGGAACGCACTTGGAGATGATCTCAGATTTCTGTTGACAATATCTCACCATTTATGTGGCCAGGGCTCAGGAGATTTGCTTGTGTAGGTGAGGTTTAACCTATGTAAATACCTCTCACTGGCTAGCTATTATCTACAGCCATCTGGTCAGCACCAAATAAATACTGAGGGAGAAAGAATTTTAGTTTTCACTAAAAATTAACTGTTCTCCCAAGACTTAAAGTAAGTATTCCATAGTCTTTAGCATGCTTTTGTATAAAGCTAAGTAGGAGGAGGAGAAAAAAGAAAAGATGTGATAGTTGGTTAATGAATGGATTTTTACCTGAATGCGTTGTGGTGAAGCTACAGAGGAGTCTGTGGAAATTATCTGGATACGCTGGGAAGGGCTGGTCATCACTGGAGATTCAGATAGCAAAGTCTGAACAGTCGGCCCCTGTAAATAATATACAGAATTTTAATTCACTGTTAAGATATTGAACACTTTTAAAAATACCTATATTTATAGAACATCAGATAGTCCTACAGTTTAGAATCTAAATTTACTGAAAGGGTTACAGTCATTTAACCAACTTGGATTAGCTTTCAATGAATTATCAGAATATTTTCTTTTTCTGGAAATGGAGTGAACCTGACAAAACCAAACCACCACTACCACCACCACTCTGCTCAAATGAATCACTGGGTAAGTACTGTATGATCCTTTAGCTTACTGAAATGAAGAAATACTTTTTTCAAGTTTCAATTATACACTTGTCTCATTTTTTGCTTCTGTAAAAATAAAATATCACATATATAAATAATGTAAAATGATAAGTAGTTCCCCTTTTAATAATTTCTAAGTACTTTTGAATGATGGAAATTAACTTTGGCACTACTTCTGAATAGTAATAATACTTCTGTTGTTTCTTGTCCTATTCCATACCTTTTTAGACTACCAAACTATAATGCAAATTTAGTTCTGAATACTTAGCCTGAAAAACACCCCTTGCAAACCTATTTTCAGAGCAAAAAATTGTTAAATGTTGAATTAAACATGCACAATAACATTAATATTGGATATTGGGAAGAATTTCTTCCCTGGGAGGGCGGAGAAGCCCTGGCACAGGGTGCTCAGAGAAGCTGTGGCTGCCCCTGGATCCCTGGAAGTGTCCAAGGCCAGGTTGGACAGGGCTTGGAGCACCCTGGGACAGTGGAAGGTGTCCTTCTCTGTGGCAGGGAGTTGGACTAGACAATCTTGAAGGACTTATCCAACCCAAACTATTCTATGAACCTGTTATCTGCAGTAACATGTCCAAAACCAGGATGGTCACTAGTTGTTTTTATCAAATCCTGTTTTAAAAATTCTTGGAATTATATCACAATTTGTACAGCTGAGCAACAGGGTAGTTTCAATTTTAGCTGGCTTTGAAAAATCTTTGTTTAATATACAGAAAAGTTCATTTATGACATAACGAAAGAAAAAACAGTTTGGATAGCAAGAAACATGGACTGAAGTCTCTTTGGGGAAGCAACGGTATTATAATACACAAGGCTCAATGAAACCATACCATTCTACTCTCCTATTGCCTATAGCATAAGTAGTCCCACATACTGTAAAAGTACAATCTAAATTGAACATACAATCTCCAATTATCTTTAATACACAGGTCACAAAAGTTGCATGTTAAAAAAGGAATAGACAGGAGAGACATAGGAACAAGAAGGGTCTTCTAATTATTGGACGATTCAAAGCTTTCAGCTGCAGAAAACAAGATCCCTAGGTGAGAAAAGACTCCCAAAAATCCAGACTCTTAGAGGACACATTTAATTGATGATCTTCTTGTCTTCCATGCCAAATTATTAACGAAGCTATGCAATCTTCAAAAGGTCTGAATTAGAGCAAGAAGGTCTCTTAGAACTGTTTTACAGCTGTTCAGTTGTAGAATCCTTACTCTTTCATTGATGCATCTTCAAACCTTACACCACAAGGTACTGCAGGCCGCTTGGAAATAAATAATAGTCTATTCTTCCATGTTGTTCAAGGAGAAGGACAGACAGACAGCTATAAGGTACCTGCATGGAAATTCTTTAAACATTTTGGAACTAAACAGCCATGTCTTTTTCTGGGTTTGCAAAGTATGTTCAACCTGAATCCCCTGTGGCACGATTTGAGGCCATTTCCTTTTGCCCTCCACCTGGCTCCACCCTCCTGTCAGGGAGTTGTAGAGATTGAGAAGGTCCCCCCTGAGCCTTCTTTTCTCCAGGCCAAACAAACCCAGCTCCCTCAGACACTCCTCAACGACTGACTCTTCAGACCCTTTTCCAGCTTCTTTGCTCTTTTCTGGACACGCTTCAGCCCCTCAATGTCTTCCTTGCAATGCAGGGCCCAGAACTGACCCCAAGATTTGGGGTGTGGCATCACCAGTGGCCAGTACTGAGTGATAGTCACTACCCTGGTCCTGCTGGCTTCCAAGCCAGGATCCATTGGCCTTCTTCTGTGACCTGGGCACACATTCAGCCACTGTCAACCAGCACCTGCAGCCCCTTTCCTGCTGACTGGCTTAGCAGGCACCCTGCCCAAAGCCTGGAGTACTGTAGGGTTGTGGTGACCCAACAGCAGGACCCATGGCTTTGTTGAACCTCACACTGTGGACCTTGGCCTCAATCCCCTCATCCAGGTCATCCATAAAGACATTAAACAGAACTGGGCCCGAAACTGAGCCCTGAGGAACCCCACTAGTGACTGAATAGTGGATGTGGCCCCAGTCACCGAGCCAGTTGTCCAAGTCGTGGCCTGCAGCCTCTCTGGGACAATGCTGGAAGACAGTATCAAAGGCTTTGCTGAAATACAGGTAGGCACATCCAAGGCCTTCATCCACTAGGTGGGTCACCTCATCATAAAATGAGATCAGGTTGGTCAGGCAGGACCTGCCTTTCCTAAATCCATGCTGGCTAGGCCTCATGCCCTGGTCCTGTGTGTGCCATGTGATCTCATTTGAGATAATTAATTTCAAATTAGCAAAGCTGAAAGGAAATGTTGCATGACAGTCTGATTTGGTGCTTGGCATCACAGTTCTCAATAAACCCATGCACTACATATGTGGCAATTATGTTGAAAAAGTGATGCTGTTATAAGTAAAGCTGCTAATATTTGCATTAGGTTATTCAGTTGCAACTTGTCTCTCACAGTTCATAACCTGAAATTCAGTGCATGGTCAATGACCCTCTTCTTCCATTTAATTGTCATGAATAAAAAATATGATATTCCAAAAATCTCTCATTTTTTAAAGTCAGTGCCAAGTTTGATTCTACATTTTCTCTAAGATATGGTGAGTACAAATACAGAATTTTAGCATATTTAAAGAGAACTAGTTATGTATTTACCTGTATTAAAAATTATCTGACAGAAGACACAAATAGCAGGCAGCCAGCCATTCATAAAGAAATGATTCAATATTAACATGGTCATAGTATTAATTAATTCCTCATGACATAATGCTGCTTACAACTGTTTTTCCACGAACAAAGTTTTCATGGTGCTATGCAGTGGACAGGCATATCATTTAAGGAGCAGCTGAATACTATAAAGAGATGAAGCCCTCTATTTACCCACCGGGCCAGGAAGAAATCACAGAGCTTCACACACACTTGAGATGGAGCGATCTCTCCAGAGGCAAGAGACAACCATCACACTATGTTACCACGGTGCATTCCTGCACGAGGAATTACAAATGTCACATATTTTATGTGCTTTAGATGTTATTACAGCACCCACCTTCTACCAAAATAGCATAAAGTTTGTCAATATCTCCATTACAGGTTTCTCTTCCCAAGTATATTTAGAAGTGTTTTTAAAAAAATGCAGCTTGCCAAATTAATACCTGGTATAGAAAACTAGAATGAAAAATCTCTTGTTGGTTTTCACTGTGAAACCTAGGAAGATTTTTGAAACTATTCCATACATAGATGTTACTTCCAGGAAACTCACTAGGCCATTTTCCATGCTAAAAAGAATGAAATTTCTCTTTAAAAAATGTACTTCTAATTAGGGAATCTCAAATCCACTTCTAAAAGCAGAATTAAACTTATATTTTCTTCTTATATAGGGCTTCTCCTTGAACTGAAAATATTTTTTAATATACAGGTGTAATCTTAGCTCAATAGGTGAAAGAAAACTCCAAATTTATGTCTGAAAAGTGGCCTTACCTACAGAGGTCTCTCAGCCCATTTGCCCGTTACTATTTATTAAATCCTTAATTACGTAACCATACCAAAAATCACAGTAAACTTGAAGGCTATTAAACCAAATAATTGTAATCAGACAAAAGATCCACTTTATTTTTTGACTGAAGTTTGCATAGTGAAGGAGATAAATTATTTTCTATGGCCATGAACACTTGCAGTTTGTGTTTATGAGTGGATTCAAACTTTTCAGCTGTTGAGCATCCAAGCTTCAGTGAATATGCATCAAGACATCACTTAATATCACTTTAAGTAGGTTTTGTGCTTTTCTTCTTTTAAGTGTAGGCACAAAATATAAAAACTGATCTAAATTAACCACCTTAGTGCATTTAGTATAGTGCATAAGTAAAACAGGCAACTTCAAATGCTGTGGTGGATCTAGATTACAATTCAAATTAGCTGCAGAAGCTTTCCATGTCCCAAACAGTCAATCCAATGATCAAACGACAAGAAATTTGTTGTATTAATTTTTTAAACAATTCATAATACAGCCAAGTTTCTCTATAGCTCATGTTGAACTTCCTACTTGCATTCTGGATATGGGGGCCACCAGAACAAAGTAGGGTGAAAAAAAAACATGTCCCAGTTGCACTGGTTTCATGCTTGTCTCCAAGTGTAGAGCAACACTTTTCTACAAAGATATTCTGTTTATGCTCAATTGTAAACAGCAGGGACTCCCTAATATGTTTTTAATTTCAAAATCTCATATACCAACTGTTGTGATATCATCTGTCACTCACCTCAGCCCCCTGCTGAGCCAGCACCTCCATATTGGTTGCCATGGTGAAACAAGACCATTAGAGAACCTGTTTGGAAAGATGCCAGCAACTTCCATCAGGCACAAAAGTTTGCATTTTTTCTTAGTATTAAAGAAAGCTCTGCTATGACTTTTTGAAAATTTACAATTCTGCTTGGTACATCTGGCAAATAAGAGAAGAAGCCGTTGATGCGTGTGTGCACACACACATACACACACATATATACCCATAAGGGACATGCATACTGGAGCCATGATGTTACAACTGCTGAGGTACAGCTATTCTTGTACTTTATTAAGCCTCTAATATACTATTTCCACTCTGTTATTTCAGCCGTAAAGAAGATACGTTAATATCATAAACGCGAAAGGACTAATTTAAAGTCATGTACTAATGCAGTTTGTGGAATTCATAGATGTCAAAGGCACTTTTCTCAGCTCAGGCAAGAGAAATCTTGGAGTTAAACTGCTTCTGCACCACATGCTGAACCAGGGAGCAGTGAGCTAAGACTGCTGTTTGGTACAAAATTTTATTGAGTCATTCCATCCAATCGCCTTGTTCGTCCATATTCTTAAGAGTAATCTTACACAATAAGGGAAATAAACAGTTACATCTAAAATGTATCTTCCATTATTTAAACTATTTCTTTATTATAATGTGATACTATTATCACAATGAGAAGAAAATACTGCAGAATCATTTTATCCTACTCCAGGTAACTCCACCTTCAACTTTAGGAGTTAAACAAATAAGACAAAGAAATCAAAGACAAAAAAACCAAGAAAAAAGACACTTCCAAAGTATTTTAAATTATCATTATTAGGGGTGTGTTTCTTCAAGGTAAATTTAATTAAGATTTCCAATTAATGCATTCAGTTTTTAATTGTGATTTGCTAATTACAGGCTAGACTTCAGATTCTGATCCAGGTGTAGGTAATAAAAGGGCATTCTTGAAGGATGGCTCATTTGATGCTTCATTGGAAACCTCTGCTTGTAATTGCAAAGCAATCATTTAATATAAAATTTAAAAATACAGCAAACAATAGCAACACACGTAAAATATATGCATGTCTCCAGCACCCATTCAAATGTAACTTGTATAAAGCTAACATTGTTAACATTATTAACATGTCAATATTCATTATGTTAAAAGAGTTAACTTACATTGTAACAAACATGAAAGTAATTTTGTATATGTCAAGTAAAGATTATTTGTAACAATACATAATCAAAGTTGAGCTATCCCCATGGAAATTGTATTTACGCTAGTTTCTCCTACAGCTTGTCATTATTTTATTGAAGTATTGCACTAGATTAAGACTGAACCATTTCCACCAAACCCAGCTTATGGATGATTTCTCAGTTGTTCAATGGCCCCTTTTCAGTGTTTCCTCTCATTTTTTTTTTATATTCAGCAAGAAGCACAAGAAGCATAACCATATGCTTATAATGTGCTGTTTTCTCAGCACTTTATGATGACAAAAGCCCTGCAGATGAGATACTTTGCTCATGATAGTACCTTTCCGAGATACAAAACACAAGTCTTTGCTGTTGAATGACTCTGACAGATTTGCTGTTGTTGGTGTTATCACCGAGGCTTTTTGTCCTTTCAGCCTTCACAAAAGAACCTTAAGCTGTGGCTATCTCATCAAATCCAGCTGAATGAGAGACCATACACAGCCATGCCATGCTTCTTAATTGTGTCAACTCCCAGAAGGCAAAATCAGCTTCCTAGCAAAAGCCCCGAGCAACAGTTTGTAAGGCAACCACAACAAAACACCCCAAAAAAACCAACACAAGAGGTGAAACCTAAAAACTAGGATGAGGCACCTGGAGCACCAGGAAATTATTTTCAGTGTAACAGGGTGGCAGCCAGCTCAGTATATGCTGTCCAAAACACAGTGTAAAATCATTAATCTTTCCCTAAGCTGCAGTGAAACCTCAGACACAAGTCATAAATTCCACATGGGAGGTTCTAAGGGTATGGCCCTACCGACAAGACATGACAAAAGGCCGAATTCACACTTATTGAAATTAGTTCCTTTGTCTTAATGAAACGAGGTTCTTTACGCTGTGAGCTCCACTCGGCTACACCGAGCGGTCTCCAGCAGGCTGCCATCCGCGGGACGGGCGGGCAGCGGGTCCTGCCGTGCCGGCAGTGTCCAGTACATTGTCCCGGCGGCAGAAACGCGGCCTACAGCCGGACAGCGCCGACGAGCAGGAGCACGGCGGGCAGCGCTCCCACCACGGCCAGGCCGCGCCGGACCTGCCGCGCCCTCATTGGCTGCGCCGCACGCGCCGCCCGCCCTCATTGGCTGCTCCGCGCCCCGTCCGCTGCCGAAGGGTCTTCGCCAGCTGCCGCCCCGCGCGTCGCCGAGCCACGCCCCCGGGCCACCCCCAGGCCCAAGCAATGACCTCATGACAGGCGCAGCGCTCCCCCGCAGAGCGCCCATTGGCCGAGCCACCCGCTTGTAATGGTGGCGGTGCCGCCCCTCCAGCGGAGGTAGAGCCCTTCGGGGATTCACTGAGCACAAGATGGCGGCGCTGGCCGACCGCCAGAGCCCAGGCGGGGCTGCTGCCGCCGCCATTAGGCCCCTTCCCCTCCCCTCCGGTATAGCCTTGTGTCCGCCTAGAGGAAGCCCAGGCATGGCAGTGAGGAAGCGGCCGGTAAGATGGCGGCGGTCTCAGCCCCGTATGCAAAGTACCCGCCGCCCCCTCCCCTCCGCCCTCCCGGTGGCAAAGGTAAAAGGGTCGGGTTCAAGCCGCCGCCTCCGCCCGCTCAGACTCCATCTTCTGTCTCTCTGTGTGTCCCGCGCTCGTCATCGCCGCGACCATCGCCCTACAACCCTTGGACAGCAGACTTTGCTCACCGCGACCGGACCAGCTCCGACCCCAGCTGGCCCACGCTGCAACCAGCGGCTCCGGCATGGGACAGCCCCGCCGATCGACCCAGCACGCCACAATGGTCGTTTCCTCTCTCTCCAGGAGCTGTAGACCAGGCCAGACCACGGCCGGTGCTCGCTTACCAGCCAAATACCGGAGCCATGCAATCCCCCCTCCCCTAAACCCACCGTCACCCCACCCCTCCCCTCGCGGGGGTGTCCAGAGTAAGGCCCGCTGCCGCCTCCCCGCGCCCCCTCCCTCGTCCTGGCCCCCACGAAACAAACCCACCGGGCCGCTTCAATTTTAAAAAAATGGTTTTTTACCTCAGGAATGGGCGCCAGAGGTGCAGTGGCGGTGACCCGACCGGGCCCGGGCAGGCCGGTGCCCAGCAGCGGCCCTCCCTCCCCCCGCGGGGGCGGTAAGGGGCTGTGGGGCCCGCGGAGGGGAGGGGGCCGGGGCTGTGTTGGGGTCGGGGGTGTTTTGTTGTGTGTGCCGTGCCCTGTGACAGGTCAGAGTTCGTGACCCCGCCGCCGCCGCCCGGGAGCGCGTCCCCGCTTCCTCTTCCAGCGCCCGCCCGGCCACGGCCCCTCCATCCCCCGCGGGGCGGGGCCGGCGGCGGGGAGGGGCTACCGGGCTACCTGGGCCTCCCGAGCCCCGCACCGCTCCAACCGGGCCCGGGAAGTGCCGGGAGGAACCTGGTGTCTGGAGCAGCGAGGGGAAGGTATGATCAGTGCCTTTGTCCCTCTCGCTCGGGAGGCTCCTCAGGTGCCAGAAGCCCGAGGTAGTGGGTTGGCGGTGGCTGTCCAGTGCGCCGGTGGTATTGATGTTCCAGGTGTACCATGGTTCTCACTGAAGATGCAGTAAAAGGTGGGCTTAGAGTTGAGCAGGCTCTCACAAACGCCATCGCCAGACTGTCGAGTTTTATTTAATTTTGTAAAGTCAATGTCATTGATTAGGGCTCTTATGGCAAAGCTGGCTTTAAGTGAGGCACGTTGTGCCTCCAGACACACAATAGTAGGCATGAAATAGGTTTGGGTAGTTTAAGAGTAGCTGAGGTAGTTTAAGAGTTTACTGCCTTTCAGTGCTTGTCTTCTCACAGGCTATCAGATGTTCACCCCCTGTCATAACTAGCTATTTCTTAACATACTCTTATCGAAATGTTCTTAATGCTCCTAGTGGGTTTCTCTTGAATCTAATAATTTTTACAGAAGCTAGTTTAAGGAACAGTTAGATTAATAGTAAAACTAAAAGAGGTGGTAACACCTGAAAGAAAATGTATGGAAGAGATAGCAGTTGAATGCAACAGTCACATAAACAAGAGATGCTGTTGACTGAATAGTTATATGGTCAGTATACTGATTTTTTTGTTGTTGGATTTTTTTTTTTTTTTGGAGAGTTCTTTGTAGCTTTTTCTTGGAACTGGCTCTTTGGGGTAAGGGTATGAGAAACGTACTAGACCTACTAGACTTTTTTTTACTAGCCTTACTTTCACAGAACAGGAATTAGTAAAGCATGTGATGTGCAATACATAAATAAAGGAAAATGTTTCAAAAATGTCTTGGGTGTTCACTGCTGTAATGTTAAATACATGAAGAATTTTCAAATTCTCAAAATGTGGACATGTGCATACCTTTAGACACAGATTTTTCTTTTAAATTCATAAAATTTACTATAAAAGTATGACTGAATGAAAGGAAAAATGGAAAATGCTAAAGCAAAATATGAATGGCAGCTTCTCCCCCACCAAGTGTTTCCTGATGGGCAAGTTGAGGAAAGGTTTAGAAGGCAGGATGGTTTGTCTCTTCCTTCTTCCTTGTTTCTGCCACGAGGAGAAAGCTTTGCAGCAGTTTCCCTCTGAGCTCTGGTGGAGGGCAATCATGCTTGCGTACAGCTCCACCACGCATGCCTAAGGTTGAGGAAAGCTGCATTAACATTGTGACAAATTTCACTGTGGTTTTTGCAACAATTTCAATAAAGTGTAGAACTACAGTGTATGCCCTCAACTTATTTAATAAGCAAGGTTGTATTAGATAATGCTGAAATTTACTAAATTTATATACTCAGAAATATAAAGGAGCATTAGTAAAAACTGCTTTTTGGCCTTAGCTGTGACTGGAGAGAAATTAATAGAAAATGCTGGAGGTGAAAAACATCAAAGAGAACTGAGATTACTCTACAAGTAAAGGTTAATAACTAGACTGGCAGCAAATAAAATACTTATATGTATCTACCACACGGTGGTGAGCTGACTGTGGATTGCAGCCACATGATAACCCAGTCCACTCACTTTCCCTTCCTCCTCCATATAAGGATGGGGAGAAAATGACATGAAAAAGCTCGTAGGCCAAGATAGAGAGATCACTTAAAAATTACTGTCGTGAGCAAAACAGCCTTGAGGAAAATTTATCTAACTGCCAGTAAAAATGGATGTGGATGGTGTGAAAGCCAAAAATTAAAATACCACCATCTCTAGCCACCACTTTCTGCCAAGTGTAGTTTCACTCCCTCTTCTATCCGGCCCTCGGGGAATGGGGGATTCCGGCCGGCACATATCAGCTCCTGCTTGCCCTTCTGCCCCTCACGGAGGGGTCCTGTCCTCATCCGCCAGGTCCTGTGGGGAGCGTGAGCTTTACCGAGGGCTGCTGCCCTCACGGGACAGTGGGCTGCTCCGCTCAGGGCCGCTCCCCTCACGGGACAGTGGGCTGCTCCGCTCAGGGCCGCTCCCCTCACGGGACAGTGGGCTGCTCCGCTCAGGGCCGCTCCCCTCACGGGACAGTGGGCTGCTCCGCTCAGGGCCGCTCCCCTCACGGGACAGTGGGCTGCTCCGCTCAGGGCCGCTCCCCTCACGGGACAGTGGGCTGCTCCGCTCAGGGCCGCTCCCCTCACGGGACAGTGGGCTGCTCCGCTCAGGGCCGCTCCCCTCACGGGACAGTGGGCTGCTCCGCTCAGGGCCGCTCCCCTCACGGGACAGTGGGCTGCTCCGCTCAGGGCCGCTCCCCTCACGGGACAGTGGGCTGCTCTCCTCAGGGCCGCAGTTCCTGCCCGGAAAGAATGAACTGCTCCCAGCCTTAGCTGAGTAAGGATTTTAGTGGTGGTCACTTTCAAACGTACCTGCTGATAACAAGTACGTTTTAGCTCCTCCCATTAAGTGGGATAGTTGCCTCAGAAGAAAAAAATGTGCTACAAAGCTGCTATGCAAAAAGAGAAGGGAAGAGATCCTGTGGAAATCATTCCCTGCCTAGGAGAACAGATTGAATTTCCTATGGAACAGAGGTAAGATGTGCATACTTGCAGGGATGGAAGGAGATTCTAGGTGTGGAAGGAGAGAACCTCTACAATGAACGCCTGGGCTGCAAGGGGCCAAAGCACTCTCTCTGGCCATGGTGGTGGCAGTAAAAGTACATAATGGACTAAGAGGGGTCAAAACACAGGTAATGCCAAGTAGTATAAAATACAAATAGGGTTTGAGGTTGTTCATGTGTTTTGAATGTTTGGGATAGAAGATACTGTAGAACTCGGTTGTTTGGGGTTTTTTGAAGCTCTCATTTCAGTTGCTTAAAATTTTCTGGGAACTTTCAAGGTAATTTGTCAGAGCAGAGCCAATACCTCCTATAGAAGAAATCAACAAATGCAAGTGACTGACAAGGTTTTAACAGAACTGTTTGGTCTTGTTAATGCCGTATTCAATTTAAATCTCTCGTTTACGTGTTAGTAGATGATTTTTAAAGTTTGAGTCCTCATGCCTTTCATTTGGGTTTGTACATGGCTGGGCAGTGCTGAGGGAAGCTGGTGACCTCCATCAAGTGGGGGGTTTGCCCTCATTTCTCCATGTTCGTCTCTTAGTAAAAGTGAGTTTGCTGTCTGCTGTAGGTCTTGTTGACAGCAGAAAAATATCACTACATAAAATCATTAAGGTTGGGAAAGACCTCCAAGATCATCAGGTTCTACCTTTGACCTCATACCACAATACCCTGGAAAGCCTAGAAACTTTCTTTCAAAACTTGATGAAAAGTGGTCACAGTGTTACCCAGGCTGAAGAATCACACTGCTTTTAATACACAAAAGTTTGTATGTTATTTTCCTAAGTTACTTGTGGACTTAGACTGCTGGTTTTCCCCTTAGTATTTAAAGGAATACCTTTTCCCCTCACTGAATATTATCTCTTTCTTTCACCTTCACAAGCAGTGATATTCACTAAATATTGTTACAGCCAACAGTTTTTACTGTTTTTGTATCAAAATAGCATGCAAACAGGAAAGCCTGGTTGGTATTCATAGCTGTGTGGTAAAAGCAGCAGAGAATCAGCTCTGGAAGGGTAGCAGTCCAAGGTCTTGACCTGCAGTGCTTTCTAAGTGGTATAGGATCTTGTCATGTTGGTATTCTCCATCTCCAAATGACTTGTACTTTGATTTGGAAGAAAAAATAACTTTTAAAAACAGATTTTAACTAGCCATATACCATAAAATAGGTTTAAATATTATTTGTAAATAATAACTAATAGCCTTAATGCTTTTTAATAAATCAATTAATGAACAGAAAAACTCTGAAACAACAAATGGAAGAAGCTTGAATCCCCAGGTGTTGGCTGAGCAGCTCATACATTGTGACTTACTACTGATTTTTTTATAGTATTTGTGAAGATATGGAACAAAATTTTTGTTTTGAAGGAGTAATGCTAGCTATAAATTAGTAAGAAAAAGCTGTGTAAGTAATGTCAGGTAGTAAACTGAGCACATACCTCTATTTTAAAATGTTAGCATTTTCTAAAAGGCAATTACTGGGTTAACACTGAAATGAAAATTTCTGTCTCTGATGCTTCACTTTGCTCAAATTCAGTTAACAGTAGGACTGAAATTGTGAGGACATTTTCATTTTTTTGCTCTTTATGTTGCATAGAGACTGTTTGTATCTGGAACTGAAGTAAAGTAGGTGGACTTTACAGAAGATAAATCAGTGTGACTGAAAGACGTTATCATACCAATTAGGTCTAAATCCTGTTTCTACCAGAAGGCCTCCAGTACCATCTTCTGATTTGATGCTCTTCATTAGTTTGTCAGAGAACTGTTTAATAGGCAAGTCTGTTAACAACAACTGGAACTGCAAAGCTGGAATTAAAGAAAGTAATAATGGTGTAAAGGAAAAGCCTATAGAACTGCCATTATGTTTTGCTCTTTTATTTTTCTACATTACTTAAACCAATGTTTAATAGCACTGTATCTTATTTTTTACAACAAAATATTTTCATGTTCATTTCCTGCTTCTAACTGAAAGCTTCATACAACAGTCACTAAATGTCAACACCTAAATCTTCATAATATTGTCATTCTGTAGTGCAGTTTTGTTTTGTTTCAGACCATGGTTAGAGATCTTGCCCTGTATTCAATGTTGTCTTATTTTTCTTGTCAGTGCAAAATGTTTTCAAGGGGTGATAAACACTTACAGTGCATTGGTAGCAAGGCCATGGCTCTTACATGGAACAAAGAGTTAACCTTGCTGTTCATCCATTAACTAAACAATACAAAAGTTGGGAATTTTTTTCCTTCTTGGTTTCTGTTTGCACATGATAATATATGCTTAATGGAATGGTCAGACTCAGATGTATCAAAAAAAAAACCCAAAACCCCCCAAACAAAATGACATTTTCATTTAGTGGTAGATGTGTATTTGTTTCTTTAAGCTTGTTTATCCAGGTGACAAACTGATCTACCTTACCATTTGGATATATATTATAGACCTTTAAAAATATGGACAATTCTAAAAAATTTGTTCAGGTCAAAAATTCAGATATCCATTAAGTTTCTTCAAGAAAGGGAAAAATGAAAATGGTAAGAATTCTCACCAATACAATTTACTGTAAGTAAATTCTTGAGCATGTTATTTTTATAAAAAGATATATTTTAATCATAGATGTCATTCTATTCCTCAGTTAAATATTATGACTGAGGAGAAAACCACTGTATTGCAATGATTAGAACATCACTTCTCAATCTTCTTTATAAAAACCCCCATCCAAAACACTAAAAAACCCCACCCCCCAAAAAAGAAAAATAAACCACAAAAAAACCCTCAAAAATTTTTTAAAAACCCAACAAACCCAAACCAAACAAAAAACTCCAACCCCCAAACTCCAGAGATCTATATCCTCAGCTGGTCTAAAGCACCACAGCATCTTTGAAGACACACAGACACAGCTAGCTGCTGAGAATTCAGCCCTGGAGATGTAGTGCATGGCAGCAGTGTGACATAGGGCAGGTGTGGCCACAGGAGTTCCAAATGACTCCAGCAGAGCAGGTTCAGGCAAGTGCATTTCAGCCCACCCAGCATATTTCAAATGCTGTCCTGGTTATGTTGATTAAAATTTTGATGACATTTTTCATAACAAGAACAGCAGAAACAACAGGAATTTTGAAAATAAAGATACAGTATTTAAATAGATGATAAAAATCTCAACATTACTAGGTAGACATGTTAAATAAAAACTGTCTGTAGGTTTACAATAAATTAAGAATAACCTTTGGGTTTGAGTCTGAAGTATTTAGAGAGAAGTGATATAATTCAGCATCTGGATCTGTAGAGGTACCGAAGTGCCTTTCAAAGTACTGCAGTGATATGAAACTAAACCTTTAACATAAATTATACAGTGATTTGTGTGAAATTATAAATTGATAGTAACTAACTATGTTGGATCATAATCAGTGAAGTGTTGGTAAACCAGGTAAATTGAAGGTGTTGTTCTCTCATTTCTGTGGAAACAATTTAGTATACGCAGGGCATAATTTCATGGTGACACCTGTTAATGGCTGAGTAATAAATCAGGCCACAGAACTCCTTAGAAACATGAAGAAAATGAAGCTATAGTTCAATAAAAATTATAAAGTGCTTTATATGATCATTTGTTGTTTACTGCATTGTTTCTCATGTAATGGTAGACATCAAAACCAACCTAATGAAATACAATAGTGCTCTGGAGTAAGTAAAACTGAGTCTGTTACTTACTGTAGTCAATATTTCCATGTATTTTCTGGTCTTGATGTTAGACTTAGTTTACTTGGGATCAGAAGAGAAGCTTATAGTACAGGCTGAACTTGCACAGACATAAAGATCACCATGAATAATCTCTTATCTTCAAATTTTCATTTGCAACAATGTGAATATAAGAAGAAGGAAGAAAAGAGCAAGCTGGGAACAGTTCAGATCCAGTGTGTGTGGCCAGTGGGCCTGAAATACACTGTTTAGTTTTGCAACTCAGAAGAGTGTTGCTGGAAATGTATAGAAATCTGAGAATTTGTTCCGAGTTCATTGAGTGAAAGCTGCTATAATATGGATGCTTCTTCCATGGCTTCAATCCACCTAAAAAGTAGAGGAAAGAAAAATGGTACATATAATTTTTTTTTTTACATTTTAAGAAAAGTAAGTATTTTAAGAGTTTAAAGCCTGAAGAAGACTGTATTTTCCATCTCAGCTTTAATGAGGAAAAACAGTTCTGTGAGTAAAGCAGGGAGCAGAGTACTGGGAGTCTTGCTTTATAGTACAATCTTGACCAGTAATTTATTGCAAAATCTCAAAGACAGTACAAGTGCTTTCTTAGAATAGGAAAGATGAATCTGGTGAAGTATGATTTCAAGCAACAAAACCTCCTATGAACACTCATAATTTCTTTTTCTGTGTGTCTTGGGGTGCTGGATTTTTGTTACAAATTTTGTGACTATCTTATTATGTGAAAACAGTAACATTATAATGGGAAATCCAAACAATTATTTGTTGATGAGAAAACTAAGAAATGGGTAAATGGAACATATAAATTAGAAGTTTCTCTACAGTAATCACCTTTGACAGACTTCTAGCTATGACTCTTGAGGCTCAGTCCCTTCTTTGCCTAGAGAAGGGAGCAAATTCTCCTTCCTAAAGGAACTGAAAAGCACCAGGTGGATTGTTGCAGCCATGAGGCCTGAGAGGCCTCTTTGGAGATCAGTTGCCTAGATAAAGAAATGCCTAGTCACGGTGACTGGACAAAGTTACCCCTCTCTAGCCCTCGGACCCTTTCATATCTCCCTGTAAGACAATTGGTCACTTTTACCCTGACCCTTACCATTGGACCATTTCTCAAAACCCCGATACCCTATATAAAGCCCCACTTCTGCCCTATTCAGCAGAAGAGCTGTCACTGAAACCCTTCGCGGAGAAGCAAATAAAGGACTCATCTGTGGAACTTCATACAGTCTTCTCCTCTCTCTCCCTGCGTCTGCTGAAGGCACTTAGCAAGCTAATAAGAGCTGAAATCACTAAGAGCTGAAATCACTAAAGCTTAGCTTGCTAAGGTTAGCCGGCAGCTGGGAGCCTGCCTGAGGCTCTTGGACATTGGGTGCTTGAGCGGTACCCTCTGTCCAGGATTCCCTACGGCAGCCGGGATCGGACTGACCCCTTGGAGCCCAGACTGTTCGGCTATAGTGGATTTTTTCATGTCAGCCAGGCCAGTCACACGCAATCTGGCTTAATCAAAATTCTGAAAGCTGTTTGTTTCATCTGTTACGAAGGCATTCTGAAGTGAAGGAGGGCAAAATCCCTACATAAACTCACTGGCTAATGTGGAAGTCTATCCCCATACCTGTGCGCTGAATTGTTATCCTCTGCTCGGAAGCTATAAAAGAGTGTCTGCTTGTGGTAGAGATGAATAACAGTATCCATGCTTCCTTCCTCCTTTTCTGGGGCAATGGTGAAACCCAACAAAGGCAAACTTTCTGTAGCAACTTTGTCCTGAAAGCGAAGAAGTGAATCAAAATTTAGAGAGAAGGCTTGTAACAGTTTGAGGGCTCTTTCTGAAAAGCAAATTATACAACCCCTCTGACAATTCTGCAAAAGCAGTAGTGTGAATGTTCTGCTGGCCACATGGCTTTTAACCCAAACAGGGGCAGTGCCTGTGTACTGCACATATTTTATCTAGTCTGAGTCTTGAACACTAGCTCTCAAAGTCCAGTTCTTCCTGATCATCCACATGGCCATGAAGGTCAAATTAGCCATTACTTTGATGGCTGTCTTTGACATTATGGTCCAGGAGGCAAACTTGAGATTACTGAGAGTACAGCAGCAATTCTGAAAGCCTGAGACTCACTTCCAGTTATGCTCCTTTCAATCACTTTTATTTGCTGGCTGCAAGTAGTAGTCCTTTTGTTACCTTATCATTTTTTTTTCACAGCACTAGTGACTTTTTAGAAATCCGCTCTTTCTTAAGCAGCATACGTGCTTTCCAAAAGGCTGTTTGGAAATCTCCTAGTTAGTAATGCAATTAATCATTAATTTACTCCCAAGAATCTTCCATGAATTTTGCTTGGCAGACACAGCTTTGTACAAGTTAAAGAAAACCATAAGCCTTAATGAAATTGCAGTTTAGCTGTTCCTGATAGCTGCAGTTTTGGTCACTGTATTTAGATAGATTATATATGTATGTTGCCTTTGCCCCTGCTTTGCCCCTGTAAATTACAGGCTAGGAATGTAAAGTAAACCATTGTTGCTTTTTCCCTATTGCTGAATCAGAAACAATCACTTTTAAAAAAGATAAAAGAGATAAGGTAATTGTGTTGGATACAGAATTTGGTGCTAATGGTCTGAACTCCTGGCCAAACCATGAATCCTTTTGTGACTCAATCTCTTCATCTGTTTAAAGGGGATAACATTGCTTCATGTAACCATCACAGGGGTGATGGTGATACAAGTTTAAATATCTGATATTTGCAAAGTATTCTAAAGGCTTAAAGTACCCCACATTGCTTTGACAGGTTTTTGCATTCTATATCCTTTATTTAAGCAAAATGAATTTTTATGTTTTTGCTTATAAAATCTACCCATTATAACCAAACTTTATATCACACTTCGAGTTTATCTGTATTACAGCTATTATAAAATAAGAAAAGGGATAAAATACATAGAAATTATCTAGTTGATACCCAGCCTCCTTGACTGTAAAGAAGAGCTCACAGGCCAACACAGTAGGCATGGTTCTCACTTCTGCAGACTGCCTCCTGTCTTTCCCTGTTGGTGTTAGTTGGACAAGCATGTCCTATCTATACTTGCTAAACTACAAGAATCTCCTCCCTACCAGAAATGGATCATAGTACTCTCTATCTACAAAAATGTGTGGCAGTTACTAAGTGCACCAGAGAACACTGTAGGATCTTAAAGTCTTTAGGCATAAATATGTATGTTAAAGTTCCCAGTGGTTGACAATTCATAATAGTGTGAATAGTAAGAAATCAAATAATGAAGGGCAGCTTGTGAGGGCTGCCAAGCTAGGACTATGTCTGAGCCAGTCTGTTAGGACTAGGTCTCAGAAGCAGGTAGTTGTATGAACTACCATTTATACCTTTCCCATTTACTGGTCTCCTGCCTATAGAGAGTAAAGAAGGAGTCTCAGATAGAAAACTATTTCAAGTGAGATTGCACAGTACCTCATTTGCAATGTAGGTGTAGAGGACTTTGCCTTTGATAACAAACCAGCGTTTCTTCCAGTGTCTTTTGCCTCCCTTACATCTGCTGAGGTAACCACTGATGGTAGCTCCCTCTCCTGAGGCTGCCACCTGGAGCAGGGTAGGAGAAATCAGGATTTGTAACAGTAAAGGTTTTTTCCCTCCTGATTAGGTATGTTTGGATGACACCAATCCACTAAGTGAAACCATAAAAGTATTGATATAGAAAAAATATAAGCATGGTATTATGGTTATTTTTAATTGTTTGAATATTTATAGTTAAACTTAATTCTCAGTAACTCTGATGGAAAAGATGCAGTAGAGTTATTATTGAGGTCAGTAAGTTTACAGTTGTGTTCTGAAAAGCCAGACTTGTTCTTTTCCCCACATCTGGTGTTTTTTGGTGCTTTTTGTATTTTGAAAGTACATGCTTCCAGAAGTGAATTACAGTCTTGTGGCTGAACACTTTAGAGATGTGGGTATATTTATAGCATTGCTGTCTCTTTATATTAATTTGTGTTAATCAATTTGGTAATGCCTTGGTTTCATTTTTGAAATAATATTTCTGAGAAGACTTGCTCCTCTCATAGAAATATTTTGAGCTCTAAGTGCTTAATGTTCTTAAAAATTCAGGTTTTGAGTAGATGGCACTATACACATGCACACATAGAATGCAGTGTACATCATTAGTTACAGCAGTACACTGTAGTAGTATTGGATTTGGAAACAAAGGGCAGAGATTCAAAACCAGTTTTTGTAACACTGATACAGGAGATGACAGAGAATTAGTACAGTGTTTTGCAGCAGAACAGAAATGTTCCAGGACCTGGAGTAATACTATTGTGAGATAGTTCATGTTCAGTAAAGATGTGCTTCTTCCCTGTGGATAGAAAGGTGATGCTTTTTTCTTCATGGGGTCGAAATTCTGCCTGCTAGCCCTTTGAGTACTCAATTTGTACTTTTGTATTACACGCGTGTATCTTTGGCACAGTTTCACCAACAAACCTCAAGAAATTCCAGTGTCTCAACTGTACAATGAGTTCAGCGAGATGTTTGCACCTTAGTCTCTTTAATACAATGGTAAATGCCTGCAGAAGTTGGGAGTACCTTACTGTACTCAAGTTCAGTGGGCAGTTTAGCTACCTAGAATCAATCATCAACATGACTTTCACCTTGTTCCTGGAAAGAAGACTAATATAATTGGAGAAATCATGGCCCCATTTAAATCAGTGGGAATTTTGTTTACATTAGTGAAATCAAAATTTTACCCTTTTGATTTGAAATGGTTTTGTTTAAGCTGGAGGAAAAGTGCCTGGTGAAACATGTACGCTCTTTAATTGACTGCCAAGGACTATTCACTAAGTAAGTCTATTTCCTAAGTGTTATTTTATTTCTCTTGAAATCAAAGTAAGATTTCAGAAGTAAGGGTCTTGTCAGGAAAGGTAACTGAAGAACAGTATATCATGCTCCCTTGATCTGCCCTCTTGTCCTACCTAGTACATTGAAAGCATTTTACTTTTTTCAAGACTTCATAGGCTGATGAGCAAATTAAAGTATCATACTCTAACTGGTCATGGGGCTCAAGACACTTCTGTGGTATCTTTAGAGCTCAGAGTATTTCTGTATTTTAAACACTACTGTGAAATAAAAAAAAAAAAAGCATGATGAAAGTAAACCAAGCCATGTGCTGAGCCCACTGCACACAGTATAAATTAAAAACTTAGCTGCTGAAATATGAGCACACAGTTTTTTATAGTTCCTTGCCTTTCTCAGGCAGCTTGGTCCTACCTCCATGAGAGCTGAAGGAATTCTCTTCTGTTTCTTAAAAGATGAATAGTGAATATTGTGGAAGACAGAGGAGAAGGCACTGCTTGAACACCTGGATGAAGTTGGAGGGAAGCTCATACTTAGTGGCCGCTCTGCAAGATTAAAAAAATTCAGAAAGGGAAGGGGGAAATTGATAAGTTGATATATATCAGGCTAGAGGAGATACCTGATACACTAACACAAATTACTAAGGAAAATGCAATGGCTCCTCTATATACAGTGTTTATTTTAGCCTTTCTTTTAACCTTTTTAAGTCTGATGAGTGGGTTCTGTGGCACCCTTGGTTAATGTTACTAACCTAAAGTTTCTTGAAAAGGCCTGCAAGAAAGCTGACAAAGCACAAAACACAGCTTGTATTCTTATTTAAAATGAGCATTAAGCAAATGGCTTTGACATCTTTCTCCTCTATGTTCTATAACACCTTTCCAGGATAGATCCGTTAATGCAACATTCTTTCTGTATGATCCATTCGTTCTCTTTGAATTGTGCATGGGAGACAGTTATTCTGTATCTGAAAATTCGATTAGGCCCATATGTCTGAGTTCATGTCTTCATGATTTCACTTCTGGCAACACATTATTTGAAAGCTCTTAGTAAAGCACAACATTAGTTTAGCACAAATCTGAGTGACTGTTTCTGGACACACAGTGGCTTAGGGATGCTTTTTTGGCTGTTGTGACAGCATCTGTTTATGTGTTTTCTTGGCCAGTATGAATTTCTTTAAGCAGGATGGTAAAATGAAACTTCATCTGTCCACATCTTTTTTTTTTCCTGGCAATATTGTAAGCTTACTTTTAGAGACTGTCTACATGAGTAGTTGTGCAAGAAAATTATTTCCTGTTCAGTCTCCGTTTGTATATTTGTAACCCTTCTCCTCCTTTGTCTTTTATTTGGGTGTGTACTTAAATCAGAAAAGAGACATATAATAGGATAATAATACAAAATTCTAGATAGGCAGTAGCTCTTCTGTTTTGAATTCACACTTTCATCTGTAACTAGATAAACTCGCCATGTAGAACAGCTCTTAGTGACTCTGCACTTAGCCTCAGTATTTCTTTTTGTAAAAGCTGCAACATGGATGAGGGCAGTGAAGAACCATAAAGACGTTTAATTTTTTTTCATTAATTAGAAATTACAGGGAATAGTTATCACCTATAACTACATCACAGAATAAAATAGTTCAGTTAGAAAGAGCCTACAACAATCTAGTCCAACTGCTTGACCAATTAAGGGTTTCCCAAACATTAAAACAGGTTATTAAGGGCATTGTTTAAATGTCTCTTAAACACTGAGAGGCATGGGGTATAGACCACCTCTCTAGAAAGCCTGTTCCAATGTTTAGCCACCCTCTGGGAAAAGAAAGGTTTCCTCATGTCAAGTGAGAACCTTCCCTGCTGAAGTGCTAAACCTTTCTCATGTGTCTTGTCACTGAATCAGCAGGAGAAGAGATCAGAACCACTGCTTCTGTGTTCCCTCCTCAGGAAGCTGCAGAGAGCAATGAGGTCACCTTTCAGTCTCCTTATCCTCAAAGGAGGCAAACTCAGAGTACTCAGCTGCTCCTCATAGGACATTGTTTTTACCATTATTCTGGTTTATCCACAGGCCAAGGGAGCTCTCAGAGAACCTGGCTTATAATCATAGAATCCCAGAATGGTTTGTGTTGGAAGAGACCTTAAACCTCATCTTGTTCCATCACCTGCCATGGGCAGGGATGCCTTTCTCTAGACCAGGTGGCTCTAAGCTCCGTCCAACCTGGTCTGGACCATTTCCAGGGATAGGGCAGCCACAGTTTCTCCAGGAAACCCGTGCCAGGGCCTCATTACCCTCTGAGCAAAGAATTTCTCCTGTATAACTAACGTAAGTTTCCCCTGTTCCAGTTTGAAAAAACAGTTTGCTAACCTTGATTTTATGGCTTGCTAAACAGTTTTAGCTGGCATACAGCCTGGCTGTCCCAGAACTTCAATACATATGCCTCAAACTTGAAATGAGGAATACTATTTAACAAAATGCAATATAGAAGGAAGGTTCTAAATCCTCCCCATTATATAAGCAGGAAATCAATTTGTCAGTTTTGCCAAGAATGAAGGAATCTTACCTCTTTTCTTAAGCTCCACATAGCAGCTATCACAGACTTTGGCTGCTTGATCTTTGAGATACTTCATGGGGTACTTGTTTCTCGAACAATTTCGACATACAATCTGTTTCAGCAAGAGGAGAGGCACTTAAATATAATATGAATTTAGAAATATGCATATACAAAACAAATCCCCTGAGCTGGCTGGGAGAGGAAGTGGACCAGACATGCCTCTCTCCTAAGTCTGTGGCAGTCAGGAAAAGTCTACTGGTTGAAATGTGATTGCGGTAGCTTTACACTGTTGTAAGCCAAGCAGAACTGGTCACTCTCTTTGGTTGCACATCATTGCTGTGTCCATCTCCCTAGGAATTCACATCTTCCCTACCACTGAATCATAGACAGACCACTTTAATATTACTACTGTTTTTGTAGCTTTGTTAGTAACACAGTTTCTTAAACAAGCTTGGATGTTCCTCCAAACCATGGGTATGTACAGACTGATTTTCTTTGTGGAATTAGAAAAAAGATTAAGTTAAATGCTTTTTTCTATCAAAAATCACTGGTAGTTTTATTAAAACAAATTTAAACATCAGGTTAAAAGACAGCTATGGTTTAAAACAGGACTGCAGATTTATATATACAGGCAAATCTCTAGAGTCAGAGGTTAAGGGACAAAGCCAAGAAAGCTTATTGATCTCCTGAGCTTTAGGGCACAAGGCAACAGCTCTTCAGAGCACAGAGGAAGCTTTCCCTTTAGTCACTGATCAAACCATGCTCTACTTCTGAGTTTCTTCACTGTCTTTGGAAGATCATTTTACCAGCTGTTATTAGGGACAGGACATCAAGTAGTTGTGCTACAGCTCTGGTATTAGGGACAGAGCCTGTATTTTTAGTGTATTGCTTCATTGTCTCTAGAGCTAGCTGTGTGTCAGATATAAGGGCTGCACTCAAAAACAACCACCCTGTCAACCTTTAACTACTAGCCTTTGGAGGGTAATTTGACTTTAAGGCAACGTTACTGTTATTCCTTCTAACAACATTAGAAACCTAACTGTCCAATTTAGCAAAGTGCTCACTGGTTCTGTGAGAAGTCCAGTTCTGGTCTTGATGTTGCTACAAATTTTCAGGTTACAGCAGTGGCAGCTAGCATCCTCGAGGTGTGAATAAAACTCCTCTGACAAGCTCGCACAGCTCTTACCTTCCCGCAGGCATGGCAATGATGTCTCCTCAAAGTGAGGGTAAAGTCACAGCCACAGTTCATGCACATCATGACATGGGACACGGGCACCAGCGTAGGAGGCCTCTCACCCAAGGGTATTCCAAGCCTTTCCCTTAGCTTAAAATCAAAGAAGAATAAATGAAGAAGCATCCACACTTCCTAAGTCCACTTAGTCAGGCCTGTTGCATTACATACAATTCTCTCATTTCAGTCTATTGTTACCTGCTAAGATCCCCAAGTTTTCTCATTCCTAATGCACTTATATAAGTGACATACAGCTGCTTCAGCACTGAAAGATTAGTCCATGCTGCTATTAAAGCCAGTATCACAAAAATTAAAAATCTACATAAATCTATTTTTGGTCAGGCCCTGGCACTCTTCCACATCAGACAAGTATCTGACTAATTGCATGTGAAAATTGCAGGGAGGAACACGAGTTAAAAGCATCTTTTTCTTAGCAGCTTTTGAAATAATATTCATAAAAAGCTCTGCAACCTTCAATCAAAAAAGCACCTGGGCTCTTTGTCATTACAGCTTGGATGGCTGTGTGATAAGGGAAGAGAGAATAAAGAAAACAGTAGAACCAAAGATGAATTTACCCCACTCCAAATCTGATCCATGCTTTCTGGTTGATCTCAATATGTGTAAGCAGCTTTAGAAAATGTATTTGCTGTTCCTAGTTCTTGAAATGCACCACACGTCAGTGATGTTCGGGTGCCTTTGCTCCAAGCCCAGGGAGCCACGATCAGTGTGGAACTGAACACAATCTAATAAGCTGTGCTGAGCTGCAGTACTTCTGGTTCAGCACCAAAGTATTATGGATACCCCACTGTCAGTTCACAGCAGCTCAGCATTTGGCACAAGTAGGACAAACTTTTGTGCTCTTGAAGGATAGTTTCTTATGTGGAAATTAGAATTCTGCAGACACACAGGATCTCAACACAGACAAATCAAATTCCTCTGAGTTTCTCCATGGGTACATGCAAGCTTACCTCTACCAGAGGCAGAGATACAAAAGAAATTATTTATTCATTAGTTGAAAAAAGATTTGGTTTAGATTACTAAACTGACTAATTTCTAATTTTTTTCTGTTAAATATTTGATAGTAGGTTAGCTACAGGGCAGAAAAAAGGCCTGATTTGTTTTTGAACTCATTTTTTACTTTCTGAGGTCTTCAAAAATTAATTTATAGAATGGTTGAGTTTGGAAAGGAACTCTGAAGGTCAGCTGGTTCAGCCACTCTGCTCAGGCAGAGCCACATAGCGGCAGTTGGCAAGAACTGTGTCCAGGTGTCTTCTGAACATCTCTAAGGACAGCGACTCCACAACCTCCTCAGGCAACCCTGAGTGCCAGTGCTCAGTCCCCCTCAGGGTGAAAAAGTGTTTCCTGCTGTATGAAGGAATCTCTTGTGTTTCAGTTTGTGGCCACTGCCTCTAGTCCTGTCACTGGACACCACCGAAAAGAGCCTGGCTCCTTCTTCTTTGTACCCTCCAGGTATTCATACAGTAGATGCTCCCAGAGCCTTCTCTTCTCTTGGCTGAACAGCGCCAGCTTTCTCAGCCTTTTCTCCTATCTGAGGTGCTCCAGTCTCCCTTATCAGCTTTGCTGCCTTTTGTTGGACTCTTTCCAAGGTTTCCATGTGTCACACTTAGGAGCCCAGCATTGGACACAGCACTCCAGATGTGGCCTCACCAGCACTGTTTCTTATTTAGTAAAACTGGGGTTCTACATAATTAAAGTAGTATTTTTACTTTTTATCAGATGAAGATTTTGCCTCCTTAACTGGGAGTAGAATAACTGAAAATAATGAGATAATAATACGCATAATTACACTGGTACAATTTCAAAATCGGTGGTGAGGTTTGCACTGCTAGTGACTTTATTGTGTATATGATATTAGTGTAATTAATGGGTAGCTTGTTTTTTTTTTTAAATTTATGAAGTTTGTAGCTATTTTTAATTAATCCAAAAGAACTACTTGTTTGTTCTTTAGGACAAAACAATCTTCCTCCAGAACAACTAAGCAAAGGTCACAGAGTATGGAGTGTGATTAATGTATGAGGTGGACCATGAGCTGTGATGAGTTTCACTGTTCAAGCTTGGCATACTTGTTTAAATGAAAATAGAATGTCTGGCTACTAGGAACTCTGCATTGTATAACCCTTCTCATTTCCTCTCTCTCGCTTTCTCTCCCTTCCTGTGTTGGAGCAGTATGGAGTGTATGGAGTGTTGTACGAACAAGATGGGACTGCTGGGGTAGCATTCTTCGAGCTTTATTGCGGCATTAGTCTCATTACAAGGGTTAAGACAATTGAGAGGTGTCAACAGGTCAAGTTTTTCCCAGCAGCAGTCGCAAATGTCTTTGTTACGAAGCATTTAAAAAACTTTTTAGCCAATTACATATTGCTAAAGCTTGTGGACAGTTGTTTTAACTAATCAAT